>JAIUZE010047249.1:0-20635 GCA_022085475.1 Heliosperma pusillum | reverse complement strand
AGTAACTCACTAAATCATATAATCTAAAATGTAGATCATTAACAATTAGCCCAGCCGTCAAGTTTCTAATAGTCTTCTAAGAGACTTTTGCTTTATTGTTCAGACTCTTCAGAGTATTTTCTTTCTGTTCAGCAGTTGGGGGTCAGCTTGCGGCATTCGGAAGAAAATCTACTTAACCAACATGTATACAGAGCTCAAACTCACCTTGAATTTTGGCTGCTGTGTTGTAAGCTGGAGGATTGAGAAGAAGATCTCTGATATACCTGAGGCAACAAACATCTCAACTCTCACAGTAAAACTAAAGCAACAAACATAAGAACCCAAGGTATTAAAATTTGGAATGTGTACTGCGCTAAAGATACTCCTTTTGTAACTTTGTTAACTACAAAAACGATTCTACAATACAGTTCACAGGACATCAGCTTCATTGATTTGTACAAGTTTTTTATTACCCCTAGTAACCTGAACCACAGCTCCCATATTACCCCTACATAATTTTTTATCTCATTTGTTATCACCTACCGGTCTGATGCCTTACCATCACATGTCGACATGAAATCATTGCTAGTAACTACAAAATTAAATTTTATTCAAGAACAACAGAGCCTTAATCCCAAAATGATTTGGGGTTGGTTGACAAGAATCATCTTTTCGAACCGTCCCTAGATGATCGCACACCTCATAATGCGAAAACATAGAAACAGAAAAGTGAAAAGCAAATGGGAAGTGAAACATAATACAAAAAAATGTATTCGTAAACATTTCAAGATTATTGATTTTATGAAAAGAATTGTAAGTGGAAATGGACCGCATGAAAAAATTGGGCTATTTGTACCAAGATTTCCATTGTCTTAGTGAATAGACGGAAGATTAAGACTATAGAGACACACAATTATATTAACAGTTATATACTCCATCCCATTTATATTGTCCCATTCTACAAAAGTTATACGTAAAAAATTGATGAACTACCAATATCATCCCTTGACTTGAATTTTTTGGCTGTTATTTGTCCCATCTAAAAAAATTGTTACAAACTGGGGGGTAGGACTAGTATGGAAAGTTCGACTTTTTATTTTACTAGATTTAGAAAGTGGCCAATTATTTGGAATGAACCAAAAAGAACATGGAGATAAAACAAATGGAAGGGGGCGAGAGAGTACATATTAGTGTATACAAGGCTAAGAAAGTGTATATCTGAACATTAAAATTTAGAAAATGTTCAACAAGTGCACAAAACAGACTCCAGGCTTACAATTGAGGCAAACCGGTGCAACTTGATGGCAATAACACTCTCAACAAACAAGGTATTCCCTCCGTAGGTATGGCACCTTCAGATATAAAACCAAAAACAAACGTCATAAGAATAAAAAGGAAAGAGAATGGGCAGTAAATAAAAGACTTCAGGATGAACTCACCGATCTGTGTGGCAGTTCCTAGGTGTAAAGGACGAGGTCTACCTTCAGAAGGAATAGCTATATTTCTGAATGCAACTTCGTCATCAAGACCGTAGAGCTCCTTCACCTAAAGATAAACTGAGTGAGAGCAGAGATACAATAAAGCAACAGATCAAGCATTCAGAAACATAGGCATCAGAAATCAAACTAGCTGCACCAAACAGTCAACCTTAAGCAAAAGTTCTTTGACAGGATCACCTTCAAACCATTCAATGTGTCGAGAGCTGCATTCTGCCCACAATAGTCCTCCCTCGCCAAATTCTCCCCAGCGACAAGTTCCTGGACGCGAGTATCCTTCTATTAGAAATAAAAGTTAACTATTTCGATAGATCGATGCACATTAGAGATTTCGGTCTATTTGGCAAGAGTAAGCAAAAATAACTAGCAGAAAAGGGTAACAGCTCCCAACATGGATTATGCTGAGGTCAGAGATGGTCCAAATGTTTTGTCCCGTTGAGAACAAGATGAACCAGTTTCAGAACGACACTTTAATGATGAACGAAATCCTAAACGCATATATAATATCTAATACAGCACATTAAAACAGCCAAAAACTCGTATATATACAGATACCTATAACCTAAAGGCAGACATTTTCACCTGAAGAATTGTGTTTTAATGAAGAGTGCAGAAACATATGGTGGCAACGACAAGTGCGAAGCTTTGTGACTAGGGCTTCTTCGGTTAAACCATCCTCCGCAGAAAATGTCTTCAGAGTCTCTAAGATTGAGATCAAAGAGTATCCTTTTGCAGAACGAGATACACCTAAGAACAAAAGATGTGTTCATAAACTATGATCAGTTACAGTATATTTTAATAGAAAGTAAACGAGAGCTCGAGAAGGGACACAAAAATATCTTGAACAGGGAACACCCGCAAGAGGACATCCAAAATATATAAAGACATTTGAAAGCAATGTCTAAGCACAAGTTCTAGTGAAACAAAAAAACTCAGTTTAGGGAAAGAAATATTCCAGCTTCGGTAATAATCAAAGCAAAGCTCAATGTAATGACTAATGAGTAATAACTACAGAGAAGGAGAAAATGAAAGAGGAAAACAATGAAATTGTTTAATTTGTGGCTTACCAACAACAGGCATTGGTTCTGGAAAATCAAGATCACGATCAACCCCAACATGACCAAAAACATATGGGTTTCCGGGATGTGCATGCCTGACGAACACGTTAAATCAAAGTGAAACACAATTAATATTGATATCTATGGTAACTGATCTAAAGTAAATGAACGCATGAACTAAGACAAAGTTTTAGACCACGTAACAATTTTTGTTCCTTTGTAGTAAAAATATTAATTTACAGTTTACACATATTCCTCAGAAACTACAATGTTGACAAGAGCCGCGTCATCTGATAGTGCTTGGATCATTTTACCAGTTCAGCTTAAGGCGTTGTTTGGATACCACAACAGTGGGAAAGCGAGGAAAGGGAAGGGTGATGGAGAGAGCAAGTTTTCCCTCCAAATCTTTCCTTTGTTGGTGGGATTATAATTTGTCTTGTAGTTAAGTAATTGAGGGATCCATTTCTCTCCCCTCCAAATCCATCCACTTCCATTTTGCTAACCAATAATGGAAACTGCCTCCTTCCAAATTCTTCCCCTCACATACCCTCCAAATTCACTTATCCAGACACATCCTAGACGTATGTTACCGTGTCAAAACAGAACGTCAGAGAATAAGTCATGATTGTAAACGGATTTGAAGAACAGAGTCAATAGGGGTCTTTTCCATTCCCTTCCAGTCCCTCTGTCTCACTTAATTGTCAAAATTAAAACCAAACCATCAGCTTTGGCACCTCTATCTTGTACATTCCCCCTTCCAACAAATGTCAATTTCATAAGTCGATTTGGATCAAAAGTAAAAGTGCCATAAACATTTCAAGAAACCAAATGAGAAAGATTAGCTTAATGACATTATTCCTGTTGCATCAGAAACTATCTTCCACGAAAAGTACCATGAAGTACAGGAACTAGTGAGCAGATAATTTTATTAACATACAATATGGTAGACACGATTTGAGTGGTAGACGGAAATTACCCAGATATGAAGCGGCCCTTACGAGAACGAGCTTGAGACGGACCTTGTACTTCCTCAACTATGCACTATCAAAGCAAAAAAATAACTTGGCTAATTTTATGAACGAAACCGACTTACATCTAAAAACAATAAACCACAATTATTAGAGATTAACAAAAATCCCCCGCTTCATGCCAAGAGCAAATGAGGAAAATTGAACTTCTCGAAGATCCACTATCAAATTGCCATAAGTTTTCACAATGTCTTTCTGAGTAGGTATTACAATGAAGAATCCCTCGCAGTTTGAATCTCAACTTGACAATCTCATGATAACATGTGACAAAAAGGATAAAAGAACCAGCAAACACTGAAATGGAGCATAGAACAGCACACGGTTTTTTTTTTAGTTTATTCATTTACTAACTTATCAAAGGTAAATAATTTACTAAATCATTGATAGTATTCAATCTCCACAAATCATGAGAATGGTAACAATTTTAGATAATAAATCTTTGGATAATAACCAGTTAAAAAAAATCAGGACACTCACAACAGAGTAGCCATTGCGTGTCAGATCATCCAAAGTTTGTTGCAAGTTCTGCAAAGATAAAAAGTAAACAGTAACTCTCAAGCAAAATATTTGAGCTTCTTTGATTAAACTGAACATACACATGGAGTGGAATAAGAGAAGATATTGGATCCAAAAAGGCAATAGAAGGATAAAAGCTTCTTTGATTAAATACCAGCAAAAGGAGAAAAAAGAATAGATACTAACTTAATGAGTGTTTGAAACTACCATCGACTTTCCCAAAGCTCACAATGCCTCTTTGCATTAGCAGAAGCCTAATAGAAATGACATTAAATGAACCACAAAGAAAATAAAGTAGTCATTTCATTACCACAACAGGACACCCAGCTCTTGGGATACTATCTGTACGCAATCCACCAAAGGGGTTTAATCCAGCATATTCAACAAGAACACAAGCGTCTATTCCAATTGCCTCATAGAACTCGCCAACCTACGAAAGAAAACAAAAGGACAAAAGAAAGTGGATATAAAAGCGTTAAAGCCATGTATGATGAAAAATTGAAAAGCTCTTCAAGTAAGCAAAAAGAAATCATTAATCATTAATAAGACAAAAGCATACTCTACATAATAGAACTTCTCGTGGGAACCGAGACTTGAATTGCAGCATTTCCCAATTGAGGTTCCCTTCTTTTACACTGCATATTCCAAATGCACTCAAGTAAATTTGAAAGGATAGAATGATGTGGCATCTTATACACAATAAACTACATGTGATTCTATAATTCTACAGAAATAGGATTCTCAAGGAACTTTCAGCCAAGAGCTCAACGAGCCACAGTAAAAGAGTTTTCGAGGATAAACCTCACCATAATGAGCTTACCTTCCGTTTCTTAGGTTAACATCTAGCCCAAGCAAATTGGAGTAGTCGAGTTTCTTTATCAGCTGAACTGTTGAAGCTTTTCTGCACATCTCCAATCTCTATATCACAGCAAAAAAAAAATATTTAGCCAGTTAATTATGCAGAAGTGCATGTATTTACATGCAAAACAAGCCTACATAGAATCTGCATTAAACACATAAAACAAAAGCAAAATATAGACATGAATTTTGAATGCATGGGGAAGGCATCTAGCCACCAGACCTCTTTCCACCACAAAATATGAGAAGTATCTTTCTCATCTAAGACATTTCTCCATTCTTTGATTTTTTTCACTGTCCTTGCTGATCCTTTCGGTGATTTCATGTCTTTGAAACAATGTACTCGTTCATGCTGTTTGGTTGTTCTGCCAAAAGACCCGTTAAAATTTTACTTTCTAGGAAGGTGGTAGCTATATCAACATCAAAACTTTATACAAGGGAAAAAAACTTCATTTATCAGCTAAAGAAGAACAAAGGACTACAGGAGCATCCATTAAGAGTCATACGGAGTATGTTATACAAAGACATAGATTTGTTATTTCCAAGTTCAAAATGATCGATGTTCCTTGATTGAACAAAAGGTGAAGCTGCTTATCAAAATAAAACGTGAAGCTACTTCATTAATTGATCGATTACAGAAAATGTGAAAAATGTAACTACTGACGGAAGTTTTTGGTTGTTCAACACTTGGAAAAATGACAGCTTAAACAAGAAAAAAAAACCAATTAAGCAAAACTCAGTCTTGAAAGTTTAAATGGATAATCCATAGGACCAGTTGGCAGGTTTCTTTTATAAAATAAGTCATAGTGGGAGTTTGAATTGATACAGCGTCATTGGGATTCAGAGCATTAGCAAGTCCGCCATTAAACAAGGGATTTTGAGTCATCTCAACCATAACATGAAGATTCTATGAACTATGTATCCCAAAGTTGCAAAGTCTAAACTATCTAGATAAATCCCATCATTTTCAACCCATCCAGTCACCCTCAAAGAAGCAAGTACTACGTTTCATATGATCATATGACCACTTTTAGGGAGTAACAAGAGCAAAAAGTAGAAACCACAGGCAACAACTCCCTTAGATCACTAGAATTAAAGCCAACGTGAATGTGTGAAACCAAGAAATCGTTAATAAGAACAACAATATTGAACTATAACCAAGCTCTCATTTTGTAATCAATATGTATATGGGTTACATCCCCCTTGGTGTCGTTGATGAATATTCTCCCTTATCGAAAATAATAATAGAACTGTATCCATATTAGGAAGCATCAAATCTTCCTTCTGCATCAAAACGATATTTATTAGGTGGTTATTGCTGGACTCAAAATGGGAGCATTACCTAGGGAACTCTCAACATCAGAAGTAATTTTGGGTAGTCAAATGAATTTTTCCCATGGTTCAATAATCCAACACACCGAATATGAGTGTTGGTAAAAATTAGTAACGAACAGGCAAATGATCACTGAGATGCGTAGCTATGTGACCGTAAACATTTCCTTCGTTGGTCTATCTAAGTATCTGACAATCATAACTTCAGGTGCTTAAAGGCTTTCCTTCATCAGAGATAGTAATAACGCAATTTTCATTACAAATAATAATCATTATATTTAATAGAAGAATTCAATAGTCGCGAGCGACCCGAGCGTGAGAGAAAAGATAGGAAAACTTTGTCAATACACCATCCACGTCTCTCACTAGCCAGTCCTTAAACGCAGTCAAGGTTATTATTCCCATACCGGGCATATAATCCATATTCTATAGTAAGACCTGAAATCCCTCTCAAGACACACACAACATGCCTAGTTGTTGGCTTCCTTCAACCTACCTAGATATCCAGCCAATTGGTCCTCGCTAAACACAGACCCACAAACTAAAACTAATGAACATGGGCAGATACTCACGTTGAAGTATTTGCTTAAAATTTACACAAGCTTTTACCTTCGAATATATGGATTACCAACGATAAACGAAAAATTGCAACAACAAAACATTCGTCCAAATTTCTTATTCAATTCCAATTAAATAATCCCAATAAGAGCCTAACAGATTCTTAAAACCCCACAATTATTTGAACAATTGACTTTTTACACTGCTATTTTGTAATTTGAAAATCTATACCTCCCGACCCTACGAGAAAAAAGAAAAATTTAACAACCAAACTAAAATGACACCCTACTCTCGAAATTCTGACTCCGCCCCTGCTCCCATTTGCGCGCATATGGGCTTACGAAAATGAACACAGACGCGCTCACACGCCTAATTGAGCCTCGTTAGTTAGCACAAAATAAATACCCAAAGTGATAGACTGATAGATATCGATACTGACAGTCCGAAATCGACAGTAATCTTCTGCCAAACATAACCCTATTCAATATGGGCAGTTCCCAAAAAAGGTAAACCATAACCACTATGTACGGGTGCGGCCCATGCCCGATAATGAATTTAACAGCCACCCTCAATTCTACAAATTACCCCCAACAAAACTAACCAATAACAGCATAAAACCGCAGAAATTCAACAGTAAAATCAATGCAACAGAAAATAACAGCGGTAAATGAAAATAAAAAGAGAAGAGAAGATTACAAGGGTAATGAAGAGGAAGGAAGAGAAGAGTAATTGGGTAAATGGGAGGGAAGAAAGAGAGAAAGTGGACGCCATTTTTGTAGTAAGATTGTACCACCACAAGCAGCTTTCATTGTTAACCTGTACATGTAACCCTTTACTACATTCAACAAAAAAGACGGTAAGAAAAACACGGGAAATATAAGACCGTTTTAACTTAAGACCACCCTGACCTGACCTCTTATAACTAAATAAGCGAGATCTTAATTTAAAACCGTCTTAAAAGGAAGACGTACTGATTGGTGAGGGAAAAATGTTGAGAGTAGAGGTGAAGGCGGGAAGAGGGGAAGTGAAAACTGAAAAGTGTGTTTATTTGAGAGACCCGAGTGTGTGACTGTTTGGCTGAACATTAGTTTGTGGCTATGGCGTTATGCATTGTGTTGTCACGACTCACGAGTAAACTAGACAGTGGATGTGTACTTGATATTCGAACCTAGGCCTATTTCTGCTTTTGGTATTTCTCCTTTTGGTTTTGGGCTATTGAGTATTGACCAAAGAGTCAAAGACCCCAAGACCGGTTTGAGTTTAGATTTTATTCGATAAAATTAGTGTAAATCTCGTGTGAATACTTTTTTTTGTATAGTAATGCACGTTGTTTAGAGACTTTTACTTTTTTGTATACTAGAGGTGTCTAGCCTTGCCCGGGTAACCTCTATAGCTCTATCTACCATTTAAATTTTATGTAATGATAGAGGCAGCCCAAAAGGGAAGATGAGGAGTATAAGTCCATCATTTTCCATGCAATGCTATGGAACATATGGGTCTGTAGGAATAATATGGTCTTTCGAGGATCTAACTGCAATACTCTGTATTTTCATGTGTCGGGGCTCAGCCGAGTAGGGCTTACTCGTCCGAGTACACTATGTACTCGGCCGGGTATAGGCTACTCGACCGAGTGAAATTGGCTGGTGTCTTTTGGGTGGTTCTAATCTCGCGTACTCGATGAGTGACATCGGCACTCGACCGAGTGAGTCGTACTCGACCGAGTACATATTTTACTCGACCGAGTACGACGCTTTTCGGGGTTAAATCGGACGAGTGATTAAAGGGTTATTATGAGAAATTAGTTTCATAATCAGTTTTACGCTTTCATAATTAAAAACCCTAGTTTCCAAATTATCTCTAATTCCTCAAGGAGCCTTTGATCATCTCGTGTCAGATTCGATTGTTTTCATTGCCTTGATTGATTACCTTGGTAAGTATGTCTGTTAATGATTTATTTGTGATAATTGTAGTAACCCTAATTGAATTGGGGGAAAGGGAATGAACTTTGTGTTGATGATATGATTGTTGATTGTTTAAGAGGGGACTTCATAGGAGAACGCTTCTGATACCCTTTTGCTATTTACGGATTTTCAATAAGGTAGGGTTTCCTACTCAGTGCTGCATTACTAGTTGATGTGATAAGATATGATTCTTATTATGTGATTAATGATGGTGTTGATGGAGTTCGTGTTTGGGATTGTTGACAATGGTTACTATGTTACTATGGTTACTATGGTTTGGTGATTCCGTTGGGAGACGGATCACACCCCGAGTTCGCCCCCGTGGTTATCCCGCCACGTGGGGGATGTGCACATTAATGATCTGGGTTCTCTCGCTGCGGTGATAAGGGTTGTCGACGCCTGTGGCTGCGGTCCAGGGTCAATAGGTGGTTTTGTAGAGCAGGCTGGTAACCTGAGTCTACTGAGGTGTCCGCTGCGGTGGCCCTTTAGTTTTTCTTTCTCTTGTGCTTATCTTGTACGTTGGTCGGTATATGCGAATACTGACCCCTTTACTACTGTTTTACAAAAATTGTTGTGATCCATTAAGGGATGGTGAGCAGGTGATCGCAGGTAATCGTTAGAATGAGATCACTTATTGAGTCTAGCTTCCGCTTTGCATTGGAGTCTTAGATACTTGACTAGCATTCTTTATACATTTCTTTTATTGATTTGGAGTTTGATCAGATGGTATGCCATCTGTTTTGGGATTTGTATGTATTGACATTTAACATTGATTAAATAATGTTGTTTCCTTTATTGCTTGTTGTGATATTTAGTATTTACTACCTCGGGCAACCGAGTTGGTAGCACTTTTGTGTGCTAAGGGGATCTTGTAAGGCATCTTGGTATATGGGGGTGTTACACTAGCTTCTCTGCAGTTTCGTTCTTTAAGTTAGTGTCAAAATCAATTAAGACGACAACAAAAGCTTTGGAGCTATCTAGAAACCCAAAGTATGGAGGTTGCCACCAAATAGTTATTCTTCGACGGGAGTTACGGATATAATCCGGAACAATTTTCCTTTTTATGTCATATGGGGTGATCAACGATGCAGGACTACAAGAATCAAGGGTTCAAAAGTGGATGCATGTTGGACTACTATCGTACAAGAATCTGCAGGATGGATTGCCTATAACCATGATGGGGAGGTGGTCTTTGAAGGAGGATTAAAATTCATAGCAGAATCAGCATTATAAGCGGAAGCTACATGTATCTACATACGATTCTCTAAGATGGGCTGTGAGAAGTAAGATTTTTCATGTTGATATTCAGTTTGACTGTCTGAAAATCCTATGTCACCTAGCTGTGGCTATGCATATTTTTGGTCAAAGACCTCTTGGATAAAATAAATTCCTTATTTTCTTATTTTCATTGTTTAAGTTTTAGTTTTGTTCCACGAAATATAAATATTTATGCTCATAGTCTAGCTGAAAGGGTTATGGAAAATTAATTGTGTCTTTTTACATTGCCAAAAAAATTATAATAATGTTTGGTGGGAAGCTGATAGGCTATCTCACACCTAATCAAAGATAAATACCCTAGATACAAATGAATGTAGTAATAAGGGTCGAACACAAGGAGACGGGAGTTGTTATACAAGTTGTTATGGGGTGAATTCTATCAACGTCGGTTATCGATTGGTTTGGTTGAGTTTATGAATCAACAATAATAATAAAGGAAGAGTCTAGGAAGGTCGGGTCACACATGCAAATTATGTACATGCTCAAGTCAAACTAGGAAACTGATGATAACGATAATTGTTTAGGCTAAAAACACCCACCTATCGATATTAGTGTCAACCATAGACCAGGTCCTAACGAACTCTCGCTTTGGCTAGGTCGATATACTAACACATGCTTAGTCTAATTCAATTCCGTGCCTCTCGACTTATAGAAAGAATTAACGAATATAATCAAGGATTGTGATCAATAATCAAATATTAACAATACAATGCATTGATGTTATAGAAACAACTATTTGATATCATAACATCTCATTTCAACAATTGTCAATATTATTTATGCATGTCTTCCCTAATTCCCATAGACAAACTAACTACTCTTGCATAATGATAACTAATCTAATGACAAATGATAAGTAAACATGATAACTAACTAATAATGGAAATGACAAAGGAAATAACAAAAGAATACAAGAAATAGAATTACCTCAACAAAGGAAATGAAACTTGGAATTGAAAGAACACAATGGAACTAATTAACTTGCAAATGAACTTGTAATATAAATGAGATACTTAAATGTAACAACTAATGGAAACTAAACTATTCTAAACCTAATCTAATGACTAATGACTTTATGTAAAAGAGTGTTTTTAGAGTGTAAAATGATGTACAAGATGATAAAAAAAAGGTGCCTCTAAGTGTCGAGGCCCTTCTCCTTTATATAGGGAGAGGGACTTGAAACGTATGCATTCATAGAGCCCAAACCCCGATCGGGGAATGGAAACCCCGATCGGAGTTTCACTAATCCGGTTACAATTGCTTAATTACTCCATTAAATGCTTGATGAATCCTATGCTATGCCTTTAAGCTCCTTAATTCATTCTCCGGTTAATTGCATAGTTTGGCATCCCATGAGCATCCAAAGAGCATCCCTATGTTGAGTTGTGGACTCCTTAAGTTGGGATTCATTTTGGTTCACTACAAGAAAACAACATTCAGGCGACTGATATTGGCGACTGATTTCAGTCGCTAAAATGAATTTGGCGACTGAAATCAGTCGCCAAGACCTAGTCGCTGTCATTAGTCGCCAAAAAACATTCGGGCGACTACTTTCAGTCGCCAAATTTGGCGACTGAAAAAAACGTCGCCAATTTGGGAAAATGGCGACTGAAATCAGTCGCTCAAATTGGTGACTGAAAGCTTATGTAGTCGCCAATTTGGCGACTGAAATCAGTCGCCATTTTGGCGACTACCATAGTATTCAGTCGCCAAATTGGCGACTGATTTCAGTCGCCAAGCAGTCGCAAATGGATTTTCACTTTGCAAAAATACAAGGGTTTTGGCGACTGAAAAATATTCGCCAAATGAACATTTCAGTCGCCAAAATACTGTGATATTGCATGAAAATTGCTGTTTTCATCCTACCATACCATACCATCATACCATACCTGCAAGTATACAAGAAAACACAAAGATTTCACACATTTACAACAACACGATGTGAAACCAACATCCTCATATAGATAAAAAAAATTGTTTCAAGTTTACAAATTTTCTTAAACGGAATTGTTTCAACCATAAATTGTTTCAAGTAACAAGTTTCTAAACTATATCAGAAGCCAAGGTTTATATTGGATTCGGCCTGGAATCCACCACTTCCATTGCCTTCATCATAATCCCGCCGATAGGGAGGGGGACCTTGGTTGCAATTCTCAAACCTGCTTTCCCAAGCCTTGAATTTCTCTTTCATTATCCTTAATTCTTCATCCCTTTCCGCGTTTTTTCTTTTTTCCTCGTCAAGTGCGGCTTGGAGTCTTCCCACGACTGTCGGCTCGTAGGTTTGGTTTGAGGTGGACGACATTCTTCCCCTTGGAGTTTCGTAAAATACGTTCTTTGCCGACCCAATCCCGTAGACGTTCCCCTTCTTGAAACCCTTTACCAAGTCGAACCAAATCTCGTTATCGGGTTTCTCGGGATGCCTAAGTTTCTCGGCGGAAAATGCTTCCTACAAAATATAAACATTGTTATTAAAAATAGCTACAATATTGGTTAAACATTCAAAAAATTGAACTTATTGTAAAAATACAAAAATGCTTGAAACTTACATATAATTCCTTATCTTTTGGTTTGATCCAATATCTTCTATTGTCTTCGAGCCGGGAATGGGTGTCAAGGAAGAGCTCCGGAGCTGTGGGCGTGTTAGCTTTTTTCTTCTTACCCTTCTAAAAGAAAAAATTAAAGACTTGTATAAGAAAATTTTAATAATAAAAAGAATTTAAGTTATAATTTTCAAATGGAGGAAAAAGTGGAAATTATAACTTACACCCAAAACTAGGCTAAGGAAAGATCGAGATCCTGCGTGATGCGACGGCTCAGCCGCTCCATCTTTCTTTCCTCCTTTTTTATTTTTGGATGCTTGGGCCGACCTAGCCTGAAACTCCTCAGTTTCACGATACTTAAGCATATCTTCATATGCACCACCTACAAGTTAAATAAGTATTATAATAAAATATGATAAAATGTGTAAAAATATAACTATATATATACAAATAACAAAAACAATTAAATACCTCTCATATGCTCCGGCTCCTTCTTCCTCTTGACAACCTTATACATGTTGTCCCTTAACCGTCTAGTGCACGTCTCATTGTACCTTTGACGTACAATATACTCTATTCCGGCCGGCCAGTCAAATGTTTTCTACAATTTAAAAGGTAAGTATTAGTAAAATAAATTATTAATTAAAAACTATAATAATATAAGAAAATATAAACAAAAATAATATACCCTAAAATTATTGAACCACTCCTCTTTTTGTGCAGAGGTAGCCTTGGTCCAACAAGTAGGAGCAACTCCCGTCATCTTCTGCTTTGTACTCTGAGTACAACCGCGTACAACCTTTTGAGACGAAAACCTGAAAAATAAATTATGGAATAGTATGCATTTATGGTAAATAATAATGTAATATAATTATAAACTAATAAATTAAAGACATTGGTGGTTGTCTTACCAAAACCCCGCGGGATCAAGTATCATCTTCCCTTCCGGCGTGAACTGGATCGTCTCCGATGTCTGATCCGAGGACTCGTCATTGGTCGATTCCTCGACCACTACCGGACTCTGCTGATCAATAATCTCCATCTCCTCCTCGTCGACTGAAGAAGTACTACGGCGTCTGTTTGAACCGCCGCCACGTTGTCTACCTCGACCTCCTGCCATCTACAAGTACACAAATATTCAAATTGTTAGAAACGGTTAATAACATAAAAAACAAACATAAGCTGTTAATAACATAAAAAAACATCAAATAACATAAAAAACTTAATTAAAATATATATAAATATATCTTTACCCAATTAATCATTATCATCATCAAATTCGTCCTCATCATCATCACCAATTGATTCATTATCATTATCACTATCAACACCACCATCACCGTCAACTTGACCATCACCATCCTCGTTTTCTAAACCTTCACCCTCTTCATTTCCATTCTCATGGATGTCCTCATCAGGTGGAGACAACAAAAACCCGCTAGATACTATTTCTTCTTGAAAAAAAGTTGTATCTACTTGTGAGCGTGCTTTTGTCTTAAAAATTGCACACCACTGCTTTTGATTTCGATCATTCTTCGTGCTTGGATAAGAAGCGAAATATACTTGATTGGCTTGATGTGCGAGTATAAATGGATCATACTTTGAGTATGTCCGGGTATGATTCACTTCGACGATTTTATAACGTTCATGAACTTTCATACCGGCCACAGAGTTATCCTTCCATTCACACTTAAATAAGACAGTATTATAAGAACGCTCACGCCCATTATAGCTCAACTCAAATATATCCTCAACTATACCATAGTATTCGTTGTCATCAAGAGAAGAAATAGTAACACCATAATTGCACCTAGCCTTATTCTTACCGTAGTTGAATGTATGGAAATTAAATCCGTTGACCGAGTAACGATTCCACGTTTTCACCTCTCGTGAAGGACCAAAGGCCAAAGTCCTTATCAAATCATCTTGGATATTTAACTCAATTACATGGTTCCGAAACCATGCTGCAAATTGATCCTCATGGTTACTCCAAACATCATCTCTATTCACATTAGGATGTGCTTTAATGAAATCATTCACAAACTCCGTTTCATATGATTCCAGAATCTCACAATTAGAAAGAACGTAAAGGTGAGCACGATCATATTCTTTGTCATCCAAATATCTTGTTCCCCCAATTGATGAACAACCCTCATCATCATGCATTTGGAAAAACTCGGGTAAACTTGTCTCAAGTTCATCCGCTTTATCAACACTCAAGTTTTTTGCTTTGGTTTCAATATGTTTTTCAAAGTAAAGAGAGCAAAAATTTGCAATCTCTTCCGTTAAATACGCATTACATATTGAACCTTCAACCCGAGCTTTGTTACCAATTTTCTTCTTCACGTGATTAAGAAACCTATTCAATAATTGATGGGATTAATAGTTGTTAAGACTAGTGTAAAAATATTAAATCAATTAAAGAGATAGTACGATAATAATTATAATTTAATTACTACTTAGTGATCTTACCTTTCAAATGGATACATCCACCTATATTGGACGGGCCTCCAACTTTGGCTTCGTAAGGCAAATGTATCGGTACATGCTCCATGGAATTAAAAAATGATGGAGGAAATATCATCTCGAACTTACACAATATCTCTGGTATTTGCTCCTCAAGACGAATCATGTCATCAACACATATTGAAGACGAACATAAATCTCGAAAAAATTGACTTATCTCAACAATTGCATTCCACACAGGAGTGGGGAGGAGATGTCTCAAAGATACAGGTAATAATCGTTCCATGAAGATATGACAATCATGACTTTTCAAGCCTTGCAACTTTAGCTCCTTCATATCAACACATCGACTAAAATCGGATGCATATCCGTCAGGAAATTTTAACTTTCTTAACCACTCACATAAGACCTTCCTTTGAGCTTTGTCAAGTGTAAAAATAGATTTTGGCAAAGACTCATCGCTACGAATGTGAAGATTGGGACGATGGCAAATTGTCTTCAAATCTTCTCTTGATTTAACAGTATCACAAGTCTTTCCCTTTACATCCATAATCGTGTGAATCAGTTGCTCAAAGAAGTTCTTTTCTATATGCATTACATCCAAATTGTGCCTAATTAACATCGTTTTTCAATAAGGAAGATCCCAAAAAATGCTTCTTTTAAACCAACCAATTTTCTTCTTCTTCAGCACCTCCGTCTCTGCTTTAGTACAATCAATAGTACGTGACAAATCACAAACCATATCCCACACCTTATCCCCCGGAAGTCGATCTACAGCATGATTGCGCTCCACTTTACCTTTTCTGAAAGCTTTTTTGTTGCTCCTAAAGGCATGCCCCACCGGTAAGAATTGTCTATGACAATCAAACCAACTCACTTTATGGGAACAAGGAAGCGAAAATGCTTTGCTTTGGTACATGCAACAAGGACATGCCTTTTTTCCCGCGGTAGACCATCCAGATAGCATACCGTAGGCGGGAAAATCATTAATGGTCCACAACAATGAAGCTCTTAGTTGAAAATTTTGCTTTAAAGACACATCATATGTTTGCACACCTACTTCCCACAATTGTTTCAATTCTTCCACCAAAGGTTGCAAATAAACATCTAAGGCGGTTTTTGGATTATCAGGGCCAGGAATAATTAGTGACAAGAAGATGAATTGTTTTTTCATACATAACCAAGGTGGTAAGTTGTATGGAGTGACCATTACGGGCCAAGAAGAGTACTTTCTACCAAACTGGCCAAATGGAGCAAAACCATCCGTACAAAGGCCAAGTCGCACATTACGGGGTTCCTCAGCAAAGTCGGGGTAAAGCATATCAAACCGCTTCCATTCCTCTCCATCACTCGGATGACACATCTTTCCCGGAGTACGGGGATTTTCCTTGTGCCATCTCATTTGCTCGGCAATGTTTTTGGTAGCAAACATTCTTTGAAGTCTAGGAGCTAGAGGAAAGTAAGTTACGGGATTTTCGGGTATTGGTTTCTTACTCTTTTCACCTCTCTTTTTTTCATTCTTTCCCTTTTTACCTTTCAAGACAATACTTCCCTCAATTGTCTTATATCTAGCCTTTTCACATTTACTACACTTGTCAAGTAAAGCATCATCCTTCCAAAAGAGCATACATCCATCGGGACATGCATCAATCTTGTAATGCGGAAGTTCTAGACCTTTCACTACTTTTTTGGTATTGTAGAATGATCGGGTCATGACATTATTATCGGGGATAACATCCTCAATCAAAGAAGCAATGCCATCAACACAAGTAAATGGCAAATTGTACTCACATTTCAAAGTTACTATCCTAGAGGCGGCTTCTAACAATGACATTTTGCTCCCTTCATATAATGGTTTTTCACTCGCCTTTAACATATCAAAAAAGGCTTTTGCTTGTGGGTGTGGTTCTTCTTCACTCATTGGTATATGATCATTATTGAAAATATTAGACTCAAATGCATCAACTACCATATCTCTATATGGGTTCTCATTTTGTGGGATTTGAGATTGTTCGGGAAGTGAAAAATATGATTCTCCATGAGAAATCCAATTGTAGTAGTTTGGACAAAACCCGTTTGTATAAAGATGTTCTTGAACCTCAATGTCATGTAGATATCTCATGTTTTTGCATTTAATACAAGGACACCTAAGTTTCTTTGCTACTAAATCATACTCGTCTTGTTGTCTAGCAAATTCAATAAACTCGGCAACCCCCTTTATAAATCTAGCGGTAGGACGTCTTTTCTTATCAAGTCTATCTTCGTCCATCCATGTACGTTCCAACCTCTTCATTTTAATCTAAACATTAACCCACACAACAATAATTACAACAATATTGATTATCAATTATTACTACCTCTAGGAACATATCTATTATCAATAATAAACCAAACAATAATATTGTCAACATGGATACTAACTATACTAAAATTAACATATCACTAATTAAACTACTATCATTCTAATTAATAACATTATCAACATAGATACTAAACAACTATCAAACTAATATTATCAACATGGATATTTGTTATTAACAATATACTAACATAATACATACACACTTTAATTATAAAATCCTAACATTATACTCCCTCCATCACAATTATTTATTTGTCTTTTGATTAAAACAACCATAAAAAATAATTTAAAGGGCAAACAAATGAATAAGACGGAGGGAGTACTAACTTTCTACCATCAATAATACTCCCATTTATACTAATTTAGTCAATCAACAATCCTAACATCATCAAAAACACCAATACATTGTCAATTACAACCTCGATTAACATAAAGTTAACAATTTCACAAAACCTCCAATTTATATAAACCCCAACCATCAACCTACACAAACCCTAACTAACTAACTATTAGAACTTTGTAAGCATCACAAATTATACATAAACATCATAATACTAATTACAATCATAATACTAATTAAAATCATAAAATAAACAAACAAACAAGTTAAGGAATTAGATTTAGGAGAGCAAAAGACGCACCTAATTAAGGAAAAGTGACGGAAATAGAATAAGAGTCGGAGTTTGTTGGTGAGGACGGTGGTGATATCGGTGGAGCTAGTGTCGGAGTGGTGGTCGGAGAGGGGGTTAAGGGAATGGAGTAGTGGTGGCGATTATGTAAAGGAAATGGGGATTTTCGGGTGTTTGAAGAAATTGGTAAAGTAAGAGGGACGGATGAGTTTTGCGTTTTCTGGAATAATACACAAAATGGCGACTGATCTGGCAGTCGCCAAAATGGCGACTGATTTCAGTCGCCAAATGGCTTATCAGTCGCCAATTTGGCGACTGATTTCAGTCGCCCGAGTTTTTTTTATTAAAATCTGAGGATTGTTTCAGTCGCCAAATTGGCGACTGAAATCAGTCGCCTTATTCTATTTTCAGTCGCTAAATTGGCGACTACTTCTATCAGTCGCCTTATAACAGTCGCCTGAAACAAGATTTCTTGTAGTGGTTTCTCATTTGTACACCAAACCATTTTACAAGTCCTCATGCTTGGGCTTGTCATTTCTCATAATATCCTTCCATTGTCCATCTAACTTTCATTTTAGCTTAGTGAACTTTGATGCTTGCTAATGTGCTTGGAAAAAGCCTCTAAATGCTTAGATTCCTACAAAATGTAATAAACACAAGCAATATACCTAGAACACGTAATTAGCTCACAAATATACTAAACAAAGTATAATAATCAAATAAACCGAGCTAAACTAGAGAGTTAAACTATATATAAAATGGACTTATCAGAAGCAAATTTCAGTTACCCGCCAGTGAGGAAACAATGTACAGCAAACAAAAAGTCAACATTAAGAAAATGTAATAGTAGAAGTGTACAACAATAAAAAAGAAACTTAGAACAATTTCAATGTAAGCTAACATTTTAGCAGCTTGGACTAGTCACTTAAGATTTTCAAAGTTCAAACTAACATCTTTCAAGCTACAATACTCTTCAATGTTAAGTTAATATTCATCTTATTTTAAAAGTGTCCTACTATCAACAAAGAGATTTGTTGATTAAGACCATCCCCAAGCAAGATTAATTGGTAGGTCATGACCTTGCTTGGTCATGGTAATTACATCATTAAGCTTCATAATTTTGTGACCTTATTTTCTTAATTTGTGACATTTTCCATATAATATTAATTTGTGACCTTGCTTGAAACATATTGACCACATTTGTGACCTCTTATGTGTACATATTCTATTAGTTGAACATTTTTTAAAGGGGAGCGATAAAATAATTAGACTATTTAAATTAGTATATTTATATTAGTGCTGGGTAAAGTGGAGTGATAAGTAGTCAATTTAAATTAGTATATTTACATTAAATAATTTTTTTTTTGGCAATTAGTTTATTTAAATTTTTGTCGATAAAATATAGTCGTTGGATTAATTATAATATAGTCGTTGGATCGAATATAGCCGTTGGATTAATTATAACCGTTAGATTAAAATATAGCCGTTGGAGTATAAATAACCATTGGATCGAATATAGCCGTTGGATTATTTCTAACCGTTTGATTAAAATATAGCCGAGTTCAGGTAGTGATAATCAGTATGAAATATGAATATAATCGTCGTAAAAGGTCGACCCAACGACGGTTCGTAGAAATTCATGGCGAAATTCGTGATCTTATTTAGCATATTTGGCAATACTTCCGCAACTAGAAGAGGCTTTTAATTCATTTCGTAGTATTTGATGTTTTAAATTTTTTTTTTTTTTCATTATGTATGCGATATTTAATATGTGAAATTACGTTTTTTCAAATTTGTTTTAATTGTTAATGGAATCGTCTAATCATTTTTTGAAATAATAACATTGTTATTTAATTTTTTTTTTTCGTAACGTACGTCACAATATTTACAATAATAAAAAAAAAAGTTGATTTATAAAATGTTTGGAAAAAAATTTAGGAAAGTAAAAGAGAGAAAAGTGAGGTAGAGAATGTGGGAAATGATTGGGAATGATGTGGAGTGGAAAATGATTGAGTTGATGACCTAGGTCGTGACCTTCTACTTGGGAGGGTGAAAGTAAGTCAATTTAAATAAAGTAGGATTAAAAGTAAAACCGGATCGCGACCTATTAGCGCGACCTCTAAATGGGGATGGTCTAACAACATGGTGTGTTAAATGAATGGGGCCTACATCTCATGCAAATAACATGCAATTGATATAGGATGATTGGATGAGGCACTCAACTCCACTTTCTTAAATTAGTACAATAAGTCTTGTTTAAAGCGGGTATTCTCCGTCTAAAGGTTAAGACGAGTCAAGTATTATTAAGTGGTAGTTATAAAGACAAAATTTTTGGTATATTCTAGGCAAAAAGCTAGGTAATTTGTATTTGCCATGTTTTAAGCTTAGAATTTGTGTACATTAGTAATGGGTTACCATAATTTTTGGAATATGTTATTTCCTACACAAAAATTTACTTAATCCTACACAAATTGGACTAGTTCTCAACATTACCCCCTCATTTTTACCATTTCTCACCTCATCTACTATTTTATTACAAAAAAAAAAAAAATGGCAACCACACTACAAGCCACT
>JAIUZE010047247.1:0-14190 GCA_022085475.1 Heliosperma pusillum | reverse complement strand
ATCAGAGCTTTGGTTGAGAGTCTTAGTGAGTTCATTTTCCCTAACTACATTTAAAAACACAAAAATAGCCCAATGAGTGAAGAGAGACTAGCAGGAGTAGAAGCAAGGATGGAGGATCTGGCTGGGATTGTAACCACCCTAACCTGAACCTTGGACCAAGTTATAGGCAACCATTTGCTTGCTGGAGGGAGAGGTAGAGGACGTGGAAGAGGACAAGGAGGAGGCAGAGGAAGGCCACCTGATGATGAGGAGTACCCAGACTCAGATGACTCAACAAGAAGCAGAGCTTCCATCCACAGGAACACAGACAAGCATCTTAAGGTAGATATCCCTGAGTTTTCTGGTAGTCTTAATCCTGATGACTTGTTAGAATGGCTTAGCGAAGTAGAAAGGATCTTTGAGTACAAGGGATACAATGATTCCAAGTCTTTTAAAGTAGCCATCCTTAAACTGAAAGGGTATGCTTCCCTTTGGTATGAGACTATGAAAGGGTTAAGGGCTAGGGAGGGTAAGGAACCCATCAAGTCTTGGACTAAACTGAAAAAGAAATTGTTAGACAAAATTGTTGCTAAGGATTACACCCAGGATCTGTTTATCAAGTTGTCTAAGTTGAAACAAGGAGACAAACCTGTTGAATCTTATCTGAGGGAGTTTGAACAACTCACCTTACAATGTGATATAAATGAGAAACCTGAGCAAAGGATTGCTAGGTACCTAGAGGGCCTAGATAAGAACATTGCTAACAAGGTTAGGATGCAACCTCTGTGGTCATTTGATGATGTTGTCAACCTATCTATGAGAATTGAGAAGATAGGGAAGACTAAGCCTGCTACACCAAAACCTGTTAGGCCTTTTCAAACCAGACCTTATAGTGGGTTTAGATCAATGGATACCCCTAAGACAGCACCCCCACCTACCTTAGACAAGGGTAAGGGCATCATGGGTCAAAAGCCAAGCACTTCATTGACTGAGAACAGAATTAGGTGCTTCCAATGTCAAGGCTATGGACATTTCAGGAAGGATTGCCCTTCTAAGAAGACCTTAACTATCATGGAAGTTGAGGCTTGGGAGAAAGAGGGTCTAGTTGAGTATGAGAGGGATGAGCCTGAGGTTGAAGAAGTGGTGAGTGAGGAAGAAGAGTCTAGTCAGGAGGCAATAGTGGCACTCCCTGACACAGGCCACAGCTTAGTCCTATGGAGAGTAATGCATTCACAACAGATACCTTTGGAGGAGGATCAAAGGTCCCTCATTTTCAGGAGCAGATGTACCATACAAGGGAGGGTTTGTAATCTTATTATAGATGGAGGTAGTTGTACCAATGTGGCTTCTGTTACTATGGTTGATAAGCTGAAGTTGAGCACTCAAGATCACCCTCACCCCTATAAGTTGAGATGGCTGAGTAAGGGAGCAGAGGTTAAGGTGGATAAGCAATGCATGGTCCCTTTCTCCATTGGCAGTGTGTACAAGGATGAAGTATTGTGTGATGTGGTTCCAATGGATGCCTGTCACTTGCTATTAGGAAGGCCATGGGAGTTTGATAAAAGCTCCATACACCAAGGAAGAAGCAATACCTATTCTTTCAAGCATGGGAGCAGGAAGGTGACATTAGCCCCCTTGCCACCACACCAGAAGAGCTATGGAAGTCCAAGTATGGCTGAGGATTTTAGTGGAGTTGTATTTCTATCTGAGTCAGCAATGGTCAAGGAGTGTAGTGAGGAGCAACCTATAGTAATGCTGCTATCAAAAGAAGTTCAGAAAGAGGAGTCTAAGGTGATCCCTGCAGATGTTAAGCCCCTCATTGATCAGTTCAAGGAAGTGTTTCCAGAGGAACTTCCTGATGGCTTACCCCCTTTGAGAGGGATTGAACACCAAATAGACCTTGTGCCAGGGTCTGTACTACCTAATAGACCAGCCTACAGATGTGATCCTAAGGCTACACAAGAGCTACAAAAGCAAGTTGGAGAGTTGATGAGTAAAGGGTTTGTAAGGGAGTCATTAAGCCCTTGTGCTGTGCCTGCATTGTTGGTTCCTAAGAAGGATGGGACTTGGAGGATGTGCATAGATAGCAGGGCTATCAACAACATCACAGTCAAGTATAGGTTCCCTATACCTAGGCTTGATGACATGTTGGATGAACTGAGTGGTTCAAGGTTCTTTTCTAAGATTGATCTGAGGCAAGGTTACCATCAATTGAGGATCAGAGAAGGAGATGAGTGGAAGACAGCCTTCAAAACAAAGCATGGCCTTTATGAGTGGCTTGTCATGCCCTTTGGCCTGTCAAATGCCCCAAGTACCTTCATGAGATTGATGACAGAAGTGCTTAGGCCTTGCCTAGGGAGATTTGTGGTGGTATACTTTGATGATATCCTCATCTACAGCAAGAGCAAGGATGATCATTTGAGGCATCTTGAGGCTGTGTTTGAAATACTTAAGGAGAGCAAGCTCTTTGGGAAGCTTGAGAAGTGCACCTTCATGACTGAGGAAGTCAAGTTTCTAGGATATGTGGTATCTGGTAGAGGCATTTCAGTTGATCAAGACAAGATCATGGCAGTCCAGTCTTGGCCTATCCCTAGGAGTATTACAGAAGTAAGGGGATTCCATGGCTTGGCATCCTTCTACAGAAGATTCATTAAGGATTTTAGCACCATTGCAGCACCTCCCACTGAGTGCATGAAGAAGGGAGAGTTCACTTGGACTGAGAATGCCTTACAAGCTTTCAAACACATGAAGAAGCTCTTGTGCAGTGCACCAATCCTCAGATTGCCAAACTTTGATTGCCTATTTGAGGTTGAATGTGATGCAAGTGGAGTGGGAATTGGAGCTGTCCTCATCCAAGAGAAGAAACCTGTAGCCTATTTTAGTGAAAAGCTAAGTGGTGCCAAGCTAAACTATTCTACATATGATAAAGAGTTCTATGCTCTTGTCAGGGCTCTGAGACATTGGAGTCATTACCTGAAGCCCAAACCTTTTGTCTTACACTCTGATCATGAGGCATTGAAGTACATAGGAGGCCAACACAAGCTCAGTCATAGACATGCTAAATGGGTAGAGTTCCTTCAATCATTCACCTTTTCTAGCAAGTACAAAGAGGGCAAACAAAATGTGGTGGCTGATGCATTGTCTAGGAGGTACACTCTGCTATCAACTATGGAGCAAAGGGTTCTTGGCTTTGAGTTCATGAAGGATATGTATCAAGAAGATCCAGACTTTGCAGAGGATTGGTTGGCACAGAAAGAGGGAACAAGAACCATTGATTCACCCTACACTTTGCAAAATGGATTCTTGTTTAAAGGAAACAAGCTGTGTGTTCCCAGAGGATCTTATAGGAATCTATTGATTAAGGAGGTACATGGAAGTGGCCTTGGAGGACACTTTGGGGTTCAGAAAACTGTGGACATACTACAAGATCAATTCCACTGGCCTAAGATGATGGGAGAAGTTCAAATAGTGCTCAGAAGGTGTGGAGTTTGTCAAAAGGCCAAGAGTTCTTTCCAAGCAGGACCTTACACTCCCCTACCAGTCCCATGTAGGCCTTGGGAGGATGTTAGTATGGATTTCATAATGGCATTGCCTAGGACAGCAAGAGGGAAGGATTCTATCATGGTGGTTGTGGATAGGTTCAGTAAGATGGCACATTTCATTGCATGCAAGAAGACTGAGGATGCTGTGAGTGTAGCAGAGCTATACCTTGATGAGGTGGTGAGGTTACATGGAGTTCCAAGGACCATTGTGTCTGACAGAGACACAAAGTTTATGAGCCATTTCTGGAGGACATTGTGGAAACTGCTTAACACTAGGTTATTGTTTAGTACCTCCCATCACCCTCAAACTGATGGCCAAACTGAGGTGACTAACAAGACCTTGGGAAGAATCTTGAGGTGTATAGTCAGCAAATCTCTCAAGGATTGGGACTTGAAGTTGGCTCAAGCAGAGTTCTCTTTCAATAGAGCTCCATCAGCAGCCACAGGCCACTCCCCCTTTGAAGTGGTCTATGGTACTAACCCCTTAATGCCTTTGAGTTTGTCTAATGTGTGCAGGTCAGAAGTCCACTATGATGCCAAGAAGAGGGTGGAACAAATGTTAAAACTCCATGAATCAGTCAGGAAACAAATTGAGAAAGCTAATGATCTGTACAAGAAGAATGCCAAGGTTCCTAAGACCAAGAAAGACTTTGCACCAGGAGATCTAGTATGGATCAACCTAAGGAAAGAAAGGTTCCCTTCCAAGAGAAAGAACAAGCTAGAGCCAAGAGCAGATGGTCCTTTTCAAGTCATAGAGAAGATAGGTCCCAATGCCTACAAAATTGATCTACCAGGAGAGTATGCAGTCCATGGGACATTCAATGTTGGAGATCTTAGTCCTTTCTTTGAAGACTCTGAGGGAGAAGAAGACACAGGCTTGAGGTCAAGCCCTTTTCAACCTGGGGAGGCTGCAGCAGGAGCTCACCCAAGGGGCCTTGATGATCAAGCCACAAACAAGGCAAGCCTAACCCCAATGACCCCTCAGATGGAAGCTAGAGTTACAAGGTCCAAACAACAAGCTATGACAAGCCAAGACCAAGCCATGCCAAGCTACAACAGTGAGGGAGACAGTCCAAGACTCAACAACCCATGCCAAGCCCCAACACAACCCACATTACCCACACAAGACAGAAACAAAACCCTTCAGGCTCAGACAGACCAATTCACAAACCCTGTATCTAGGAGGTACACCAGAGCATCCCAACCACCCCCACCATGGCCTACCATCAAGCCAACCCACTAAGCTACAAGTTTGTCCAGGACAAATCCTTTTGAAGTCTAGTAAAAACCCATGAAACAGACACCCCAAGTTAGAGTCCAGCAAACCCATTAAAAACAGAGAAAGTACAAGGCAGTTTGTGGTTTCCTTTTGTTTAAGTCAACTTGTCCTCGTCCAAGGTAGGTCTTATCTATGTTCTAATAAGAGTAGGGAGTCCCAAGGAGCAGCAACACATCCAGGCAAAGCAACAAGGCAACAAGAACAACAGATTTCCATTTCAGGAAAACTCCAAAACTGCTTTATTTGCTTTTTGTTCAGTCTGTTTTTGTGTCTTGTGTCTGTTCTTTATAGTTGTTGAGCTCGTCCTATTATGAGGCTCTTAATTAGTGTCAGTAGTAGTAGTTTGAATCCTAAGTTGGCCCTTGGATGATCTGTGCATCCAATGGCTCACAAGTTATCAGCCCCTCTATATAAAGAGGTCTTGTATGTTTGTTTGAGGCAGACTTTTATGAATGAATGAATTAAACTTTGAGAAATCACTCAATGTTATCAAACTTGTGCTAAGAGCTGTAGTTTGAAGCAAGCCTGATACATCTCCAAGGTGTTTGATCAGTGCCTTGTATTGTGAGTCAAGTTATACCTGTGCTTTGCTGTGGTTAACTTACTTGCTGTTGAGTTTAGTTTAGAGTGTTTGTGCTTTGCTGTAATACTTGAAAACTATCTCTAAATCCAGTCTTTGAGTCCTTTTCTCTTGTGCCTTGCTGTAGAGGATTGTCTCTAAGTCATATCCCCTGAGTCTTTCAGTTAAACAACTCAACATCCCTAAAACAATATCCCTTGTCACTTGTTTTGTTCTCAGTTTGAATCAAGTTCATCAAGCTTACTTAAAACTTGTGAACCTTAGTAGTTTACACTCCACTATCCTTCCTTGCCTCCTCTCTATCTCTCCTTGCCTCCTCCCTATCTTTCTCTTGATTGACAAGGAGTGTTTGCAAGATATCACTCAAGTTCCCTTGAGAAGAAGAATTCCCTTGAATGGGGCCTTGGTTCGATTGCCTTTGAGATTGAGAGTTACTTGGGAAATTTGAATTGATGGGTCTTGGATTGTTGTAATTTCTTTGGGGATTTTGTTGGAAATTAGAGTTCCGGTTTTGGGTGGGATTTTGGGCTCTCAAGTGATTGAATTGACCGTTTTAAAAGCTCTTTGACTTGTCTCCCCCCCATCCCAAAAGATCACGGTTTCCCACTTGGTTGTACATTCCTCCACCACTTGGGTTTCTTGAATTGTAATTCCCATACCCCATAGCATTGACACTCTCCATCGTTGCTCCTTGTTCAATCATGATGTAGCATGTGTTGGTGGCATGGTCACCTCCACAATATGAGCATTCAATTTGTTCGGGGTGTTGAGAGATTGAGTTGCCTTTGTTAACAACCAAGTTTGTCACCATACTTTTAAGTTCATTCATTTCCTGCATGATCTTGTGATTTTGAGAAGCATAAGGATCTTCCATGGAAGATACATTCCTAGAGCTTCCTCCCCTTTCATTCTTCCTCCCATAGCTTCTTGTGTTCATCGCCAATTTCTCAATAATATTGTTGGCCTCGGCCACATTAAGTGTATCAATTCCACCTCCGGTGACGGCAATGATCATCCTTTGGTCATTTTGACACAACCCTTCATTGAAAGCCGTCAACAAATCGTCTCCCGACATGCCATGGTATGGGCATCTTGCCACAAGACTTTTGAAACGCTCCCAATAATCATAAAGGGTCTCCCCCATGTCTTGCTCATGGTAGTGATGAGCTTCTTTGAATGATTGTGTCTTGAATCCGGGTAATATTTTTCAAGAAACTTCTTCTTCAAACCCACCCAAGTGGTAACCGAGTGAGCCGGAAGACAAAAAAGCCATTCTTTCGCCGCATCTTGAAGAGAAAACGGAAATGCCCTTAAGAGAAAACGGAAATGCCCTTAGTTTAAATTGATCTTCGGTCACTCCTTGGGGAATAGCACCTTGGCAAATCATATGGAATTCGGCCAAGTGTCTATTAGGGTCATTCCCTACCATACCATGGAATCTAGGAAGGTTGTGGACGAAGAAACCCTTGAGCTCAAAATTTACATCCCCCATGGGCGGATATGCAATACAAAGTGGTTGCTCCTCATAGTTCCTTGCCCGAATTTCACCAATTGTCCTATTATCCTCCATATTGGGTGGGTAGAGGATGTTCAATGGAGATGGTATCCTCGGTGGTGACTCAAATACTTGCTGCGGTTGTTCTTGAAAAATATTATTCTCCAACTCCTCTTCACTAGGCTCCCTCCAAAAAGGTCTCCTATAAAGGGGATTCGAAAATAACCAATTTGATATGCTACTTGAGGATGGATCAATATCTTGGTCACCAAGTCCCTTTTGTGACCTAGGCATAAACTTTTAAAAACAACTCAACAACACAAATTAGTAACTTCAACACCAAGTAACCTATAAACACTACAAAAAGAAATATTTGAAAAACAATCTAAACAAATTATGACACTAACAAGAGTTTCAATTTGATACTTAGCTATATTGCCTTCCCCGGCAACGGCGCCAAATTTGACGAGGCTTTTTAACGGCGTCGCTAATCCCGCTAATTAGCTACAATCAAATAACGATTTATAATTCCTAGACCAACACAAACTATCTTAATTAAGGTAGTAGAATCGTAAGAATAGGGTCGAACCCAAGAGAAGACGGTATTAGCTAAATTAAACTAATCTAGACTCTTGCAAAATATCAATTAATAAAACCAACTAGTCTAATCACAAATTAAGGTACTAATTACTAATTAAGACACTAATAAAAACAAAGGTTTGAATTAATTACAAACTATGATATTCACAATGGGAAAACATGTAGGAAAACATAGATGGGGAATTTGGGTAAAACGATGAGTTAACTTGAAACATGAAATTCTAGTCTAGACACTTGCACAAACACCTTCTATGCAATTAATCAAATATGAGAGAAATACTTAGTGCAATTATCCCAAGTAACACAACAATTAGCAAAGATGACCCCTTTATACCTCTCCTCTTATTTATCTATTACTACCTCCTAAGAAATAGTCAACATGAATTAAACCACCCAAGATTGACCCTTTACAACTTAACCAACACTTATTAAAACATAAGCACAAGCAAAGGAGTAAGCTTTAAGTATTAAACCAAAGGATTAAGCTAGAATCATGCAATTCAACACTAAACCATGTAAAAATCACACAACATATAATTTATCACCCAAAAGACTCTAACTTTAAACCAAAGTTGAAGTCTTTCAAGTTTACTTCACACATTCAAGTATAGGTTGACAATTCCTACCAAGAACAAGCATTCATTAAGCAAATAAAATGTCAAGCTAGTCAAACCAAACATTCATCCACTCAACATAAAAGATTAACACAAACAAATTATATTAAATAAGGAAGAAGAAGATTAGAGAGTCATACAATGCTAAAGGTGTGAACTTGTTCAAATTACACCAAGTAATGAAGAGATTAGCTACCCATAATCCTTATATTACAACCCATGGTTAAGTTCAAACCAATTACAAAAGCCAAAATGAAGAACAAACTAGAGAGAATTCTAAGGAAAAATGTGTTGTTCAATGTTGTATGCCAAGTTGTTGTCTCTCTCTCTTCAGTTTTCTTCTTATATACCCTTGGTCCGCAAACCTAGGGGCCTTGAAAAGTGGGCTTTCAAAAGACAAGACGGAGAAATGAAGAACAATCGTGCTGAGACTTGGACGCTGGCAGCATCCTACGGCGCTGGCAGCATCGTGGTGACGCTGGCAGCGTCCCCTGACGCTGGCAGCGTCTCATGCTGCCAGTCTTCCCTTTGCTTTTCCTTCTTGACTTTCGCTGACCCTTGGATTTTGGACCCGCCTTGACTTCCATTGACCCATTGGGTTTGATCTTCTTGCCTTGATGATTCATTACTAGCCCACTCCAATTTCCGGGTTTTGGGTCTCGGGTTTCGGGTTTGACTTTCGTTGACTTCCGGGTTTGACTCTCAAAATTGACTAAAATTACTAAATAACAACATTATTACAAAGACTAAGGTTAACATAAAACAACGCTAATGACCCGTAAAAAGTAAAACAAATGACCCTAATAAAGACTACTAGACACAACACAATTTGGTGTTGTCAGGTACATTAGTTGTTCCTCCAGTTATTGGAGTTGCTTTTCAACTTCAGTAAGAACTGGTGGGGAATCGACTTCTGGTTGTCCTACGAAGGGTGGAAGGTTATCACGCACACTAGCATCATGAATGTCTGCGGGAGGAAGCCTAGTATCTATGGCAACAATTAGGCCTTCAATGGCATCGAGGCGAGCATAAGCTTGGTCCTGACTTCTTTGGAGACGTATGAGCGTAGTTAGGATTATAATCATTACCATTCGGGTTTGGCTCGGCTAGATGAACACTTGCTTGACTAGTTCCCGACATTTTAAAAAATGAGGCAAGAGACCGACGACGAATCAAAACACGATAGACCATTCTAGCACATTTACTCAAAAGGACTCAACTTGTGAAATGGGAGTGGGCCACTGTGTTAAGTGAGTTTTGAAAATGACAAGATTTGAAATGTTTGTCCTAAGCAACCGTAGTGTGGTTGTAGGAGTGATGACTTGAAGTGGAGAAAAGACGATTTTGACTGGACATATGGGCAGAGTTTCGACTCATTTTGCGCTACTTCCGGCCACCTTTGAAAATGCTATACAGTTTTGAAAATGATTTTATTTTTTTGAAAAGTTTGTCATGGTTTTATTTATAAAAATGGTGATCATGTACAGGTTATACACATTTTTACAGGCATTATAACGTTATGCTGAGTGCATTTAAAATGGTTTTGGCTTAAAGGGTGGGTTGCCAGACCAAGCAATCAAATCCGGGTATGTGGAGAGGTCCGCGCCAAACATGAGTAAGGTCGATTCCTAGTCTATTTCCTCAAGTAGTGAAAGCTCTCAATACTAACATGAGTATGTACCGCGGTATGGTTGACGTTAATCGCTATCCATCCTTAGGTCCAAATAAGAATTTGGATCGTCCAGACAGGATGATTGGTCGAAATGGGTTGGGTTGGGCCTAGGAAGGCCGAATAAAACGACCTAAGAAGGTCAAGTTTGTATCGTACAAACTATTCCCTAACCTTGTTCAAGTTTCACTCTGGGTAACACGTAAGTGTATATCCCCAACGGAGTCGCCAAACTGTTGTACACGCGGGGGGGGGGGGGGGGGGGGGGGGGGGGTGGAAGGCCTTGAAGGGGCGCGCTTGGGAAGGACAAGCGTAAAAATACGTATTTGTGGAGTCGCCACCAATTTTTATGGGAAATTGGAACCGTTAGAATTCTTTATGCCATGTCAAGACACAAAATAATGACATGAACAGTAAGAACTCGTTACCCTTAGCATTCTATGTCTAGAATGACTCTCGTGGATGCCAATGAACACAGATGTTTATAGAGATCTAGAGTAAGGGGTGATGGTACGTATTAGAAAGCTCTTTAATCGAACACCTAATCCCGCCCGCCTCGATAGCGGCCTCTACCGATGATTAGGGAAATCGTTCGTATTTGATATGATATCGATTATATGCATGCAATGAAACATCCAACATTTTAATCCTAGCATGTGGATTAGAATATGTCGGTGAACATGTAATAACACTCAATTATGTCGATATTGGGGATTTATAATAAATTACATATGTGAGATAAATAAAATCATACAATTACAATGATTAAATAAGATTACGACGGATTACTTGATCTACGTCATAAATATATTCAAAGCGGAGATTTGAAGAAAAAGAAAAGATTTGAAAACTAACAGACAGATTACGAGCGATATTACGATTAATAGTTAGTTAATTGCATAATTAAAGCTACGTCAAAGCGAGAACAGACGTTCATGGACAAAAGTCAACCCAAAACAGGCGCAACAACAGTTGAGTCTTCTAAAAGAGGCGCAGAGCTCATTGCGTTTGTTCTTAAGCTGAATTATGACTGTGAAGTCAGAATCGCAAGTAGTTAACATTCTTTTGTATATTTATGATTAAATATTGACCTATTACTTGAGTACAAGTGGTTTAACATATTCATTATACTACAATCTGTATCAATAATGAATTCCAGAGACTTGATATGAACAAATCGAATCTCCAAGACCCAACTTTGATTTAAAGACGAAAATCCGCTAATATCGAATTATTAGGAATTTAGGTCGTGAACGAAACATTTTATATGAAAGATTATACAGGAAATAAGAAAATAAAATTGCAGGAACCAGAGGAAGAAGAAGAAAAGCAGGAGCAGGACAACCCATAGAAGGGGCGCAGCATGCGGTGCGATCATTCAAAGAGGCGCAGCTGCTACTGCGTTTCTTCTCGACGTCTGATGAGCGCCAAAAAGGTTTTGTAAAAAGGTTTGGAAATCGATTTTGAACTTACTTTTGACGTGAATCTTACATTAATTGAATGGAAAATAGATACAAATTGTAACACCCCGTAATTTGAAAGACCGAAATTTTATTTGAAAATTAATAAATTTAATTTATTACGATTTATTTGAATTTATGATAATTTAATATAATTATTTTGAATTTATTTGGAATTAAAGAGTAGGTTATACGGTTTAAACCCGAACTTCATTTAACTATTCTCGAGTCAACTTAAGTCCCGAAACAAACCCAAAACCCGACTCCTACATGTGCCACACGCCCAAGACACCCTTTTTCCCTCATTTTAGATCTTTTGATTACTTTAGATTAAACTAATACAAATATCTAAGATATTTGTAACTTTATCGATCTGTCAACTTAAATTCTGCAACAAATCGCTTAAACCCGGACCCGACTTCTTCCTCCTCCACACGCCTCTCCCTCTTGTTCCCTTAGGATTAGATATTTTCATTTCTTTTGATTAAACTAACATAATATCTAATAATATCTAGATATTTACCATAATATATATTTACCATAATATCTAAGATATTTATAAAACCCGAGTCAATCCCGTAACAACAAGTTCAAAACCCGACTCCCATTAATCCTCTATATTACACGGTCCAAACCTCCCCTCTTACTCACAAATTATCTTTTTATTTTACATTAAATCAACTTAATATCTACTTAATGCCTTCTTTAATATAATCACAATGGTTCTTCGTGTTCTTGATCGTTCTTGAGCAAAATCGTCACAAAACCTTCGTTACTTGGCCAAATCCGTTCTAAATTATATTTCTAGAGTCTCCTCTCCGCTCTTCATCTCCGTGTACGTTTCATTTTCAATTCCGACAAAATCGTTTTCAACACTTTAATTGTTGAAATCAAGTTTTAATACTAATAATATTATTTTTGTCATTTCTTATAGGAGAAGATTATGAAGACGAGGTTGGTGACTCGTATATTTTAGAAGAAGATTAGTAGACGGGTTTTTAGGTCTTATTTTGGTGCTATTTGGTTTTGTGCTAGCTAAGGTAACGATTACCGAGTTACTCGACGAATTAATGTCACATGTTTTTGTTATTTACGGTTTAAGTAGTAACATGCTAGGTTGTTATTATTATTAAGTTTTATGAGTTTTTAACATATTTAGTGTTTTTGACATGTTGGATGATTTGTTCATAATCATAATTTTAGTATGAATGATGGTTGAATTGGTTGTTAAAATGGATGGTTGTTAATTAAAACATGTTAGAAATAAATTTGGGGTTGTTGTTGGTGGTGGTCGTGTGTGGTGGACGAGAAACAGGCCGGTTCAGGCCGGTTCAGACCCGGTTCAGGCCAGGTCCAGGCCCGGCAGATCCGGTCTAGGTTGGCCCGTTATTTGGCCCTTTGGGCTTGTGTCGATACTTGATAGTTTTGTTGTTGTTTTGACGGGTTTTAAATATGTTAAGCATGCGGGAAATATTAAGAAACGATTTTAGAAATGGTTGACCAAAACAGGCCCAAACCAGCCCGTGGGCCCAGTCCAGGCCCGGTCCAGCCCATGACCCGTGAGCCCTCCTTTGGGCTTGTGACGGTTTTTGAGTTTATTGTTATTATTATATCATGGTTTGTAATATTTAGCAAGTGGGAAATTTTAATAAGTAAATTATTTAATTAAACGGTTTTCATAATATTATTATTTCTCACATGTTAGAAATTATAGCATGAGATTGTAGTTTAATTTGATATCCCTTAAGTCAAGCGGGTTTAGTAAGAATTAATAATTCACATGTTAGAAATTAGAATAAAATAGCATGAAATGAATATGATGTTCTTATGTTCAAGCCTAAATGGCTAAGACTCTGTTTCTAGCCGGTTTGACCAAACGGGTTTGGTCAAACTAAGATCTAGTCAGCCCCGTTTTGACTGATGACCCGTCGCGGGACTCGGGTCGGGAATTTGTCTTCAAGTAAGGTTTATTTAATGAATGAATGAGCCTTAGTAGATATGAGGCGATATGATATTTGAATATGATTTATATGCAATTAGTCACATGATAGGAAGTTTTTCCCGTGACTGTTTAATTGTATGATATATGTCGTGTTGACTAAGTACTCATAGAGAATTATGATTTTATGGCGTGTTGACCATTCTAATTCTAAATGAGTACCTTAGACTATGACATTGATAGACCTTACTATCTTTAACGAGTATATAGTTCACAGCTTGATAGCTTTTGTGTCACTGGCCTGGGATTTTGATACCAAGCCGGGGCATGGCTGCCTAATTGCTTCCACTTTGGGAATGGAGCCAGCTTAAGTACTAGCCAACTCTGCTTAGGGGGTCTACTAGTAGAGATTCTCATGTACTTTTGGTCATGAGACAGGGAATGGGTTAGCTGTTGTCGCTAGGTCTGCGCAGTCTAGGACTAGGATGTTTATCCTACCTTGTGGTATAGCCTCGAGTTACAGAAGTCGACGATTGACCGTGCTAAGAACTTATGCCTGTTTCTAGACGTATTGGTCTTTCATGTTTGATGATTCTATGAATCGTAGAAGGTGAGATGCAAGCCGGCTACGGTTGATAGAGTTTGGATTACCGGTTGTTAACTTATTCACATGATAGCTTGCATGAGTAGCTTAGCCTTCATATGCTAGGTTATATGTTAGTTATTTGTTTCATAACATGAAAAGCATATCGTATATGTTAAGGCTTTGTATTTTCCATATACATCTCTTTTATGTTATTCATGTTTTATTAAACTCGACATTTCGTGGCTGGGAGAACTCGGAGTTACTCCCCACTGACTGTGGCTTCCGTGTTTACATTTAATGCTGTTGGCAGGTTTGTGATGCATGCTTGGGTACATTGACGAGCTAGCGAGTGAAGTATTACCTTGGACCTATATTCGGTTCTTAGGATTGTATTATTTAATACACTCTTTTATTTACGTATTTATTAGGGAGATATGTCTCCCGTTT
>JAIUZE010047245.1:0-24116 GCA_022085475.1 Heliosperma pusillum | reverse complement strand
TCTCTCTCTCTCTCTCTCTCTCTCTCTCTCTCTCTCTCTATATATATATATATATATATATATATATATATAAATATATATATATATATATATAGAATTAGGATCATGTGAGTCCACCATATATTTTTGAGTCCGTGAGTCCAGGATACAATATCACAAGTTATACTAAACAGTATCACGGGTTATACTGTACAATATCACACCACTGAACATAAATTTCGCCCACTATTACTAACTTTTTTTTCTCATACTTTTTTCACACCAATTGATTCCGGTATCGAAGCTCCGACAAACACCATCATTGTCTCACCCTTGCATGCCGGAAAGTCATTATTATCGGCGTTTCACTGGATTTTATTGTATATAGCTTCTTTTATCCTATTTCTTCTCTACTTAGCATATTTGCCTCCGGCATGCTTCTTCATAACCAACGACGAGACCCCTAATTTAGCGATGACAATTAATTTTTTTATTGTGATTGGTGGTGGTGTGAGCTCCGAGTAGGAGTAATGTGTATGGGTGAAGAAATATGGAGATTGGAAATAAAATATTGGATAAATAATGGGTGATGGCAATGGTGGATAAATGTTTGTTTGTGTCATCTATATGCTTGGATTGTCATCGGTATTGGTGGGTGGGTAGTGGTCGTCAATGGCGAGTAGTATGACATAAAATATTTTTAACCCTTTTGTGCTGTTTTTTTCTTCGTGATATTGTTTAGTATAACCAGTGATATTGTATAGCTGGACTCACGGACTCAAATATTTAGGTGGACTCACCGGATCTTGCCTCTATATATATATAGAATCAGGATCTCGTGCGAACTAAGAGTTCGGTGCGAACTTACGAACTAAATAAGAACTGTCAGATTAAAACCAATCTACTGTATGTATAAAGACTTGACAAATCTCACCCATAAGTACATAACCCCAAGCCCCAAACAACTCACCTCTATTACATCCCTCTCACTCCTAACCCATTAATGGCAGCACCAGAGTTCAGTCACCGTCACTGTCACCGTCGACTGCAGACGACCCAGATTCCGGTGGTTCCCCAACGTCATGTCCCGATTTTGACGACGATAACTCCGCACGTTATGGTGGTCCGCGACGTTGAGAATTTGGTGAACCAGATCTATTTTATCCTTCATTTACCAGTTGATGCGGCGTCAGAGCTCCGGTGAGTCGGTAACCATCACCGTCGACCCTATTTTGTGGGTTCGTCGCGGGTGACTGTGCTCTCACTATTACTCGGCTCGATTTCATTCTCCGTCAAAAACACGGCGGCGGCGGCGGCGAAGTAAGAGAGAGAAAGTTAGTGTTAGCGCGATAACCGAGGCCGCCATTGAAGAATGACGGAGGTGCTAGGGTTCGGTCGGAGGTTGTTGTGGTGGTTAGCAACGGTCGGAGGAAACACACTCCTGTGGCCGCCATTTTTTTACTTTTATTTTCCCTTTTTCTTTTCTGCTTTCAGAATTTATTGTATTATTTGTATTGTATTTTATTGTAGGAGTATATTTTTAAAGAAAAATTGTTTTTACTCCAATTTTTGGGGGGTTGTAATGATAATTTCACCAATTTGTGGAAAAGAAATGGTTTGTGTTGGTAAATGTATGAATAATTGAACGTTTATGAAGAGTGTGTTTCTTCCATGATATTACGATTAAGTACACTAGATACACTCGTTAAATTTGCTAGATACATGCCTCTTACTAGCTAGATACACTTTAAGTTTCTAAAAATAAACCTCCAACTAGCTAGATTATTTTAAGTTGCTAGATACATACCTTTATTTTGTTAGATACACCCTTTTAAGCTGCTAGATACACATCTTAAACTTGTTATATACACTCCTTTAAGTTGCAAATACATACATTTAGTTTGTTAGATACACTTCTTTAAGTTGCTGGATACATCTCTCTAACTCGATAGATACACTCCTTTAAGTTGCTAGATACATACATTTAGCTTGCTAAATACACTTCTTTGAATTGCTAGATACATCCCTCTAATTAGGTAGATACACTCCTTTGAGTTGCTAGATACATCCCTCTAATTAGGTAGATACACTACTTTAAGTAATTACTAGATACATATCTTTAGTTAGCTAGATACACTACTTTAAGTTACTAGATACACTACTTTAAGTTACTAGATACACTACTTTAATTTAAGCTACTAGATACACTACTTTAAGTTACTAGATACACTACTTTAAGCTACTAGATACATGTCTTTAGCAAGATAAATACACTCTTTTAAATTACTAGATACGTATCTTAAGCTAGTTAGATACACTTTTTGAAGTAACTAAATACATATCAACTTGTTAGATACACTCCATCATTCATCTCATTAGAAAAGGCTCTATTGTCTTTATTTCCAAGTTCCAACCAATGAGTCTTATATAATACTATCTCACATACGTGACTTCCTATAGAGCAAAAAGAAGCCAAACTTCATTGTCTTTAACCTACAACCATACCTATAAATTTCTAGATACATCATTCTAACTAGGTGGATATACTCCTTTTTTTATCTTAATTTTTGCGTATTATCTTGAAGTTCATGGAAATCCGACGAGAACATCATAGTCTCTAGTCGATTAAACATAGGACACATAGTCCCCCTTGTTTGATCCCATTAAGTTTCTAGATACACTCGTTTAAGTTACTAGATACATACCGTTAGCTTGCTAGATACACTCGTATAAGTTTCTAGATACATATCTTAGCTTTAGCTAATTAAATACATTACTTTAAGTTAATAAATACATAACTTTAACTAACTAGATACATTCTTTTATCTTGCTAGATACACATCTCTAACATGCTAGATACATTCATATACATTGCTAGATATATGTGTTTAGTTTGTTAGATACATGTATCTAGCAATGTATATGAATGTATCTAGCATGCTAGATACATTCATATACATTGCTAGATACATATGTTAAGCTTATTAGATGCACTTTTTGAATTGTAAGATACATATCTTTAGCTAGATAAAATTACTCGTTTAAGTTTCTAGATGCATACATGTAGTTAGCTAAATACACTCTTTTAAATTACTAGATACATACATTTAGCTTGCTAGATACACTCTTTTAAATTACTAGATACATACATTTAGCTTGCTAGATACACTCTTTTAAATTACTAGATACATGCCTTTAGCTTGCTAGATACACTCTTTTAAATTACTAGATACATACCTTTAGCTTGCTAGATACACTCTTTTAAATTACTAGATACATACATTATTTAACTTGCTAGGTACACTCCTTTAAATTACTAGATGCATACATTTAGCTTAATAGATACACTCATTTAAATTACTAGATACATATCTTTAACCTATAATGTACACTTCTTTAAATTACTCGATACACTCCTTTAAAATAGTAGATACATACATTTACATTGCTAAATACAGTTCTTCTTTGTTTACTACGATAAATTGATACTCCCCCAGTTTCAATTAAGGGCCTGTTTGGTTGGAGGTTTAAAAGAAAGGGAAAGTGAATCAAATCTAATGATTTCCTTTGTTTATGTTTGTTTGACACATACTAAGGGAATGGAATCCCCTCCCTTACCTCAAAATCCCTCCCACTGCTTACCCCTCACCCCCCAAGGTATGAAATTTCATTACCCTCTAGGCTCTAACTCACCCACCAAGACTCATCAGTCATCAGTCATCATTGCTCACATCCGTGGCTACGACAACCACCGGTGCACCACCACCATATTCCTTCCTCGCCGGCCAAGGACCTCCCTCCGCCTCCTCGTCGCCGGCCAAGGACCTCCCCCCACCTCCTCGTCGCCTGCGAATGTCCGCCCCCACGGGTATCACACCGTAGATACCAACAATAATAACCCCTTTATTTGCCTCCCCATAAACCCCACCCACTACCAGACACCAATTCTAACCCCTTAAAAAACCTCCCCCAAATACCGAAATCCCCTTACCCACCCTTAACAGCACTAGATTTGGTGTTTTTAGGGGTGGGGAAGGGATTTTTGGTGGTTGAGAGAGATTTTCTAAGGGGTTATGGTTGGTGGTCCGAATGAAGCAAGGTTGAACGGAGTAGCACAATGTGGTGGTTGGGGTGGACGCCGGTGACGGGAATAGTGTCTCCGGTGACAGGAGGAGTGTTGCCGACGTTGTCGACCACTGAGAGTGAAGGTGGGTGTTGGTTTTAGTTTACTGTGTGGTGGTGGTTGGTGGTAGAAAATGAAATGGGTGGTTGTTGGTGTTTCTCTTATTTTCTTTGATTTGATGGATAAACCAAACACCATATTAAATTTGGGGTAGATTAATTTCTTTCCCCTTCTCTCCCTTTCCTAACTCCATTCCCTTTCCCTTAGACGAACCAAACGCCCCCTAATAGTCTTCTTTGTTTCAAAATGGCCCCTAGAAAAAGTCACATTGATAAACTAGTAGTTGATAGCTTTGAGCCTTTTAATTAACATCTCAATTTTTCTTCTCTAGGATCGGATACCAGTGTGTCCATACACCACTCTACACCTCAAAATTCATTCATTACTAGTGTTAACATATAAGATTGACGCAAATAAAATCTATCCTATGATTGAATTTAACCTGACTATATGTCATGTCTAAAAAAAAACTCCTTGTGTTTGATTAACTTATTCTTGCTCAACTTCAATTAAAAAAACAATAAGCAACCTCAAAGAGCTAATGAAAACAGAAGTGATGGTAATCTACATCGGCATTAGGAGTCGTTAATCCTTGGTGGTGATGAAATCTCCACCGTCCCCGTCAATGAGACAACCAAGTGTCCAAGTGTCATCGCAACTCGGCTCACTTGTAGACGCCCATAACCATACACATCGACAACCCGACCAGTATCCGCCGTGACGGAATCTTTACATACAACTGATGTTTCCGGCCCGAAATAACTAGATGAAGCACCAAATACTCGGCACTTGAATGTGTTGGTCTACGTTTTATGTGGTCTTAACAATCCGACAGACCACCACCAACACTGCCAATATCACCATCCTCCCTACCTATCCCGAAACTCATCTCCGTCGAATATCACACAATCAACAACTAACACTTTTGTATTTTTTTAATTATTTAGAGATAATCCCGCTTTGGATGGCATCATTAATAATTTGACGTCGTACAATGACCTCAGGCGGTTTTGGCTATCAACGTCTAGCAAGACGACGACGTTTTTGAGTGATGGGCGACGTCGTGGAGGGTCTGATGGTGAGGTGCAAGGGAATAAGGAATAGAGACATCGCCGATTGTGGTGCCGGAATATTCCGACTAGGACCGATATCCCGGCGCCGATGAGCGACAGGGGGTTGTGGGCATTGGGTAGTGGGTAGTGCTTGGTAGGGATGAGAGAGGGTTTGTGGATAACGATGAGTGTCAGAGTAAATTAGGGATTACAAGTTAGACTTTAGCGCGTGAGTTTTTATTTGAGGTCTTTTAAGTCAGTTCGTAGAGTTCGTATTGAAAGTCAGTTCGCACGGGATCCCGCCCCTATATATATATATATATATATAGAGTCAAGATCCGGTGCAAACGACCACTCGGTGCAAAAAGTGGAAACGTACACTCATTAATCATTTATTTAATACCCACTACCTGTCATTTGCAAATTCAGTGTACAAAGTCCATATATTTCACTCACCCACATTATTAGCACGCTTAGCTTCTCTCACCAAACACCACTAGTCCCAACCATCTACCTGACCGCCATCGACGGCCTCTGGCCACCGGAGATAACGTACCCCTGACTGTCGACACTTCATTTTGCTGCCCTTCTCCGATGAGTCACTCAAGCGCAATCCAAGATGCTTTTCGTCGTTCCATTAAGCCTTTCCGGCAATCACTATGATGTTGAATCCTTCTCCGGTGAATCAATAATGTATCCTAGGTGTAGATGCACTGTTTCCAAGCTTCTCCGGCGAGTCACTTAGGATCAATAATAACAATCGTGGACCACCGTCATCAAGGAGTCGACCGGATGATGGCTAACAATAAAGGTGAGATGCACTTCCATCGGTCCTACATCGTCGTCGTCGACTAGCAATCTTAATTAGTTTATCTAATTGATATTTTTGATGTAACTCAACCGAATTTTAATGTACCTAATTACTAGTTTTGTGTATCTATGTTAATGCACATTAAAATAGTAGCTAGATACACAAAATTAGTCATTAGATACATCAAAATTGATCTCAGGTACATTAATATTTAAAACATATACACTAATTTCCTAGCTCCAATAGTGATGAATCCGATGATAGTGAGAGAGAATTCAAAGATTATGATGATGATGAGGAGATTTCTTGTGGTGCGAATGAGGTTGACGGTGTTGCGGATCGTCAATTTGATTGACGACAGTGATGGTGCCAGTGAAATGTTACTCCTTCTGGTGGGGATATCGACGGAGTTCTAGCGGCACTAAGTGGGGTTTTATGAGTTTTCGACAACGTTTAATGGGTTGTGGTGGTGCAACTCGTTAAATTGGTTATAGTTGAAGTGGGATGCGGAATAAGGGGACGACGGTAGGATCTCTGCCAGCGTTTTTTCAAAGGCGGTCTGTGCCGGAAATCAGTGTCACCGATGATTGGTGATTGCGGGATTCTGGCGGTAGTATATGGGGAGGACAAATATGTGGGTGTTGGGTACTGTGTTGTTAATAGTTGGGTTAGTAGTGTCATGTGTTTAGAATGTGGTGGGTAATATCAGGTGTTAATAATTTGGTGGGTAGTATGTTTCCACTTTTTCCACCGAGTAGTTGTTTCCACCGGATCCTAAATCTATATATATATATATATATATATATATATATATATAAGTATGCTTATACATGTTTATTACCGTTTAAGTATGTTATTTGTGATATGGCTGGGAGAACCCGGAGTTACTCCCCACTGACTGTGGCGTTCATGTTTCATGAATGAACAGGTTACTTGGCTGGATCTTTGCTTGTTTTTGGGTTTAGGTGTGAGCTAGCGAGCATTGAACTTGACGATTCACCCATAGACGTTCTTAGCTAGTTTACTATATAACTTTTATGTTTGATTACGTTTTGAGAGACTGTGTCTCTTAGTAGTATTTTATACTTTAGTTGGTGTTTATTTGACATTCCTCGTACTCTTCCTTTGGCATGTAAAAAGTTTCAAAAATATCGTATTTTCCGCTATATAAATTGCATGCTTGTTATGTTTTATTTCCGCTATCACGAGGGTTGCCACAGTATCTATTCGATATTTATGGCGAATAACGAGTTCGTGTCTAGCAGGTTGTCATGATCGGCTTGATCGGGACTATGAACGTGGGCATGGCCGTGATTTCTAGCGACACATCTTGTTTTGACTTTCTTATTAGACTTGTTGGACCCAAGTTTTGAGTATTGGATTTGTAAACATTGTAATTTAGTTATGTTGCTTATGAGAATTGTTATTAGACTTGTTTTGAGATATGTATATCCTACCTCGTCCAACCGAGACCATAACACCCTCCCTTACTTTGGAAGGACGTTAAAGACTCCCGGGTAAGTGGAGGTGTTAAAATGTGGTATTAGAGTTATGATCTTGACACCTAAACCAATGAAACTAATAAGCATATGGTGTCTAAATAAAATAAACCCGGGGTAAAGTTTGTTAGGAGCCAATCATGCTAAAATTAGGGAGACGTCTCTAATGTACTACAGCCCATTCATCCTCAAGCCGGTCACTTATCGTGGGTAGAACTAGTGTGGGAAAACGATGTTGGATGTTGTATGTTGTAATGTTATTGGCGTTGTCGTTTTCCGACAAACAAAATTTATAAACTCAATTAGCACGGTGGCAAGTAGAGTGTCGGTCCTCGGTGATGGTAAGAAATACAATAGCTGAGTTTTGTTGAGTTTCAAATGCAAGGGTGTCACAATTTTTGTTTAGCCAAGTTAAATGCTAAGCTAATTTAAAAAAAAGGTAAGTTAACTAAGCAACAAGCAAATGTATTGTAATCAAAAAGAGAGGAAACTAAGGTCATGTGTTCCTATTTGGTAGACTCGGGGTCACATGATACTATATTACTATCCTAGGCTTAGTTGAAGGGTCAAGTTAGAATATGAGACAAGGCTCTCGATCTTACTCCCCTACCTAAGTTAGATAGACTACCTCTCACGTACACCTACCCTTCCCAACAACGTAATAAAAATTCCCGCGCCTCGTAAGGTTCTCGATCTTACATGAGGGCACTAACTAGTGATAAAGCATGCAAATAGTGGTTCACACATTTCATCAAACACTAATATTAAATTAGTTGAAACAAAACCCAATAATTCTGCTTAATAACGATCAAACATGTAATCAACCCTTTATGTATGATGGGTTGGGATGATAACGTTTGATTGAAATGTGTATATAATGGCCATGTCAGTCATAGTCATATGAAATACAATGTCATATGATATTTCTATGCATGATGTGGAGATATGTTGATTTGGCATGTAAAGTGGTTATAGTAAGAATATGTAAGTATGTTGGAGGATTATGTATGATGGGTTGGGATGATAACGTTTTTTGAAGGATGATTAATATGATTTTATTGCTGAAATCGATAGAGAAAACTATAGTGAACTCGGACGAGTAGAAATGGTGCCCATCGAGTAGAGGCACTAAAACGAGTAACATGGGCCACTCGACCGTAACTTAGGCCTCTCTAACTAGGCAAGTATCCGACCAACTTTGGTCACTCGACCGAATGGATTACCCCACTCGACCGAGTCACACTGCTGCAATGTTTCATTCCGTTTTCTTTGTGAATCAATGGTTGTTGTAGGCTTTGTGTTTATTCTTTTTTTGTCATTTTGAAGATGGTAAAAAAGCATTCGGAGGTCTTCTGAGCGTGTGAGTCCCGCGGAGGTAGCGAGGTTGGTGGAGCAATATGCGACACTCACTATGGTTTTGTTTAATGTGGGGAAACCTCAAGAAAAAGTGGTGGATGCTACTATGATTATCTCGGCTATAACGAGGCACCGTCCTACCAAATACGAGGGGATCAAGCGGCATTTTATCTTGGTAGCAAGGTCGGTTTGTTGTGGCACACCAATCAGGGACATATGAGGGAGTACTACAAAGAAGCTATGGGGAATTTTTTTCGTGGGCTAGTTTCAAGGAGGAATTGAAGGATGAATTCATACCAGAACATATTCGAAGCAAACTTAGGGGGGAATTTGATACCTTTCAAATGACGGAAGGGATGAAAATGGATTATTACTACACTAGGTTCATGGAGTTTGCTACATATATTGAGGAAATGCATTGGAGCCCGCAAGTCACGGGGGTAAGGTTTAAAGAGGGTTTATCATTGGAAATCCTAAAGAAGTGTCTGCGGAAGCACCAAGTGATGTGAAGAAGCTCTACAATAAGGCCGGAAATGCGGAAATACTTGTTTTTATGGCCAAATAATGAAGAGAGAAATGAGAAGAAAAGAAAAGACAATTATAGTTAATTAGATTAGCTAGGTGGCCATACTAGGATTTATTATTTGCTTGCTTTATGTTTTCTGCTCATGCCAAAATCGCCAACATGCATTTTTATTTCTCGATTGTCAATTCAACGTTATTCAAAATTCACCAACTTAGTTCACTTATGGGGAATGAATAACTAAATTGACAAAACCTCTCACATAACTTAAAAGAAATTGAGATTTTAGCCTTACCAATTGAAGCACATATGAACCTCGTGTTCATTAGGGCAACCACAACGTGGACCCTTTTTACCTCGGGTAAGTAGGGTGATGTGATCACACGCCTAAATTGGGTTGGACTCAACGGGATAAGCGTTATGTCCGGACTAGGAGATTAATTAGTTGAAATCCGTCGACCGAGAGTTCTAGGGGTAGAATTAGTCAAAATATTGACTTACCGTTTATTACATAAAAGTGGCATAACATGTTCATTTTTATCTAAAATGAGGGTCTCGGAATCACTTGTATAATTTCGTGAGGGGTCATTATATGAGTGACTTGTTGAAAATTGTTTTACACGTGAATTATGTATATAAGCAGTAAATGTTTATTTTCCGTTGATATTTATTTTATTCACGCAATGACAAATATTTTATCCTTCTACAAACTTGTAAATCCGTTCAATCGTGGAAAGGAGTTTCCATTAATTTATACGGTATCATTTTTTTATTGCGTTTTAAATATCCGTTTAAACCACCATAGCTAAAGACAAAATGAATTTTTCCTTTTGATCCTCATATTCACCATTGCAAAAGTCTCTTATGAAGAGTATACAAATATGCCAGACTTTGTCAAAATCATTTTGAGTTTTTGAAAATTGACGACTTCTTATTACAATGGTGCATCAATCTTTTTCCTCCAACGAAAATATTTGTATTTTTTTGGTATGTCGTCATAATACTCCTTATCGAGGCTTACCTCAAAAGAGGCCAAATCAGTTGGGACGACTAAGTTTCTTGATTTATTTGAAATCGTGATTAACCAAATATCGTAGTCACTTCATGAAAGGTTTATCCTTTTTTAAGGTAAAACCATGAATGAAATGAAGAATAGTCTTCATTATAATTCTAATCTATTTGTCTAAATAGAGATTCATGAAAGTGAGTGGGAGCTCTAAGAGGGATGTTTTATTCTTAAATGTTAAGAATAGGACGAAGTTGAAGAGTATGTTGGCACAAGGCGAGGAAAAAAGACAAGGCTATTTTGAATAGCAAAGTCAAACCCAAGCAAGGTGTGGAACCCAACCTTTGATAATTCTATTATTACAGTTTAGGACACTAGAAAAAGAATCTACCCCAAGTTTTCTAGAGAATTAGATATTGGGCTACTACACCTAAATGTACTTTCACCCATAATATCTATATGATCGACATTTATTTTGTTAAATGCAATTTTTGGGTATTAGATACCTATTATGGTTCTCATCAATGTATTTGATACATATAATAATGATTCGTGCGACGACTTGCCATGATTTAAATGTCGATTTACAAGGAAAAAAAAACTATTGTAGTTTTTATTTCTATAGAGACATATAAAAGTTATAATGTGATCAATCTAGTTTTGGATTTAGAGGTATACTTTAATAAAAGTTATTATGTACACAACCTCTAAATAAGTATATCAGCTTTTGTGGAAGAGACAGAGTGTTTCACTTTTGTGATTGGAACAACCGTTGTCTCCTTTTTATGCCTATACTGAAGGGTTCTGTAACGATTTTCAACAGATTTGAACTACATAATTCCCAAGAACTCATGCATGTTAAGTATTAAGATTACACAAAAAAGGGTGATTGGCAAACTTACTTGGATGCGGAAGAATTCCAATAATATGCTAATAAAAAGAAGTATAATAAAACCCAAATCGCAACTTCGTGAATAATAATATAATCCGTGAGACCGTCTCACAATAACGCCCCAAGTGTTGCGCCTCTACCGGTATCCACACAATATGAGTGTGTATGCTAGTACAAACTTTATGGACAATTTTCTTCCCTCTTAGTTCCCTTAGATTTTTCTCTCTAGAAAAACTCATAATAAACACCTCTCTCTATATCTCTTTATATAGGGAGTTCAAGAGAATCCTAGACTATCTAGGATTGGGAAAGTATAATAAGAATAATAAATATTATTCTTATTCCTTTAATAATTAATCAATATTAATTATAATATTGCCCAAAACTCATCTAGTGTGTGACTCTGTAGGACTGACTAATACTACCCGAGTCCCAACTCATTTAGGACTCAGACTACAAGCGGCTCCTAGCAGAACATTGTAGCCACATAAAATTAATCAGTTATACAATATTACGGACATATGGGCATACTAACTCCTTCAGTCTCCCACTTGCACTTATGTCCTATAAGGCACCATAATCTCTTTGCTTCTATCTCTTCAGATGAGAATAGGGTAGGCGAAGTATCATCCCTATAAATCTCAATCTCTTTTCTCAAAATTCTGAGCTGAATTGTTACAACAGACGACTGACTTTCACCTCGTCTGGGCATGGCCATGCACTTACACAATTCACACTCTTCGAGAGGCCGAAGATGATAAATTTCTTTCATAAAGAAGGAGCAAATCCCATCTTGTCTAACCACATCCTATCACATGTTCCATGACAAGTCCAACCATCACCTTTATAGCCACCAGTCACGGTTGACGTTTGATGATGTCAAAACTAGCACTTCACATGTACAGAATAATGAAAGACTCAGGTCTAAAGACTACCAATTACAGTGAAAGAAACTTTGTTGACACTAAGAGAAACCTTAACAAAGTTCTTTGACGCGTCCGTCTAATACATATTCCTAACATGTATCAATGTGCCTGGTTTGATATCGCAATATCAATGACTTACGGAACATAGTCATCAACCAACTCACATACTAATCATTATAAGACATAAGTGTCCCTTTCACTATGCCATGATTAGAGACTTATATAAATACATTATCTTATAAAACAGAGTTCCATAACCAAGTCATGCACTTGGTAATCTGTTTAAACAACGTATACTATTTTGGGACAAACATTCAATTATACCATAATTAAATGCAAAATCAATTCTTTTATCATATAAAAGAAACATGTCATACAAACGTATCAATCATGTTGAACATAACCTCCCACTGAAATGAAGACCTCTCGGTAGTATTAAGACCACTCGCTAATGCGTCTTATACAAAATCGCACTATTATGAATTTTCATATTATAGCCGCGAAAGAGGTTTTGTACGGGACATGCAACCATTGCATCGGTCATTATCTTGCATATGTTTATTTTACACCTTATCTAAATAAAGTAAACTGAATAACACGCGTTTGATTCATAAATCAAATGTACTCTTTGTTTCTTCATAAGCAACAAAGTATATATGATTCATAAATCAAATGTACTCTTTGTTTCTTCATAAGCAACAAAGTATATAGTGTGTATAGGTTTGATTTTTCAAACCAAGCACTCTATTTGATGCTTCATAAGCAACAAAGTACTAATTTTTGTTGTAAGATTAGTCATAGCAACGTGCATGAAACCATTTCAGCATGCAATTACTTTTCATATAAACAAAATGTGTCCAGATTACAATCGGGACCCATACTTGTCTATTTGAAGTTGATATCAATGTAACACGCTTACAATGATTACTTCATCACAAGAAGAACACTTTCTTGGTTCTTTAATATGAATATTTTCACATGTTATTCATAACAGTCACAAGGACTAGATCTGTATTCTACTCGTCATACAAGCGCATAATAAACAACATTTTTGCTAATAAGTCTCCACGAGACAACAAAATGTCGTTTCTTGAATACGTATGTCAACTACATACCAATCATAAAAGAGAGTTTACTCCCACTAGTTTCCTTGTATACACAATACTCTCATCATCTCAAAGAAATCAAAATCATTTTGAATTACTTTTTTGAGATCGAAGATTCCAACTTTTAGATACTTGTTTCGGTCTATAAATAAACCTTTAAAACTTTTTCATTTACGTACGCCTCCTGTCAAACTCATCTCATGAATAATGACATTTGCTAGGAGAATCCAAACACTATATGGTTGTGACACCACCGGGTATATCAATCAAAGTCCATACTTTGTAATGATACATGAAACCATTTTGGATTCATGGCCTCAAGCCATTTTACGCTTTTAGAGTTGGAGCCTATCATTGCTTCCTTTAAAAGTCAAACTTATGCGGGGCTTAATCACAAGTGATACATCCATGAACCTTCAAGGATTTTACCTATCTCCTTCAACATTTGAAGAAGAATCATGCGATTCTTTACCTTTCCAAGATTATTCTACTCCCAATATTTCTTTAGAGACACAATTCTCATTAAAGAATCATTCCATGTGACAAACACTTTGTACTGGAATGAAGGGTAGATTTGATATTCTATCTTAGAATACCCCGTAAAGTATATGTAAGAAATTCGAGAGTAAATTTCAGAAAACTGTTTTCTAAACATTTAAAATTCTCAAATATCAATAAAATATAATAGGAACCATTCCAAGCACATATCTTATATGTAATATATTTTCATTGACCTAGATAGAAACAATTTCAAAATTGTGTACCAAGATACTTTAGAGCGCATAACTCCAAAAAATAACGAGATCTGCATGACTCATCATAGATAGAACCATATCAAAATAAAGTTCTTATTCTCTTATAAGACATAACATTCTACAATTATTAAGAAAACGCTCATCATTAAATATAAATAGTATGATATTTCCCATTTGGGTCTAACCCGCATGGTTATGTCTTCGGGACATTCCCAAAAGACCTCAAACTAACTTAGCTTGTGATGTCCTTAAAGAAAACAATTTTTCTCTAATATTCTTATAGTGAAACTTACACTGTCTCATTAAGACTAGTAGTGAAACAATTTCATTACTATTATGATGATCATAAACACTTGATTCAAGATCGAAAAATATTGATCGACTTCCTATGTTGATCTCTTACTTCAATCTGATTCTATTTCAAACTTTTAAAACAATCAGACTTTATGTTCATCATATGAACATATGCATAATTACTGAAAATAGTAATTTAAAGTATTATAATCTCATACCTCAGCAACATGACTTATTCAACCCACACATATCTGAATATGTGTGATCAAACTAGTTGGTCGCCCTCTTACTACAACTAGTTAGAGCACCTTAAATACTTTTAGCATATAAACAAACTACACTTGCCTTAATTGATCCAAATCAATAAGGCATAGAAATCCATCATCATGGAACTTCTCACGTGTTTCTCGTTTCATGGCTCAAAAGACATTGTTGTAAGCGTGTGAAACTTGGGTCATAAGACTTGAACTCTTTGCATTACATGTTATAGATTAGATTGAACAAAACTAAAATTGTCTTAACCAGAAAAAGAACAACAGTTGTTCTTTATAAAATATTAATTCAATTTATGTTTAAACATGAAAAGAATTAACATTCTACTAATGACATTGTATGAATAACTTTTATTCAAATCTAGTTTTGAACAATATAACATTCAAATGAATAAATTATACGCAAAATGCAACAACATTTGTTCATTATACACGTAGATTTATCACATTCCTTACCATGTCTCTACTACCACAGGTCATTACATCATAATGTAAATACCATCTTTGGTATCTTATACCTTATAGTAGAATATTCGTAGTAACTTTTACTTCTATAACATGCAATTCTAGTTTGAAGTCATACTTCAATAACTTTTGCAGATCTTCGAGACATTTCTATGAGCTACCTTTCCAATGCTATTTGTCATTACATTAATGACGATAATTACTAAATGATTTCCATACCTTTAGAAATTGATCTTAAGGTAGGACTTGACAACGATTGTCCTTCCCTTTCCCATTATCAGTGTCTAAGCTCATATCTGAAAGCCTCTTTGCTAATGAACTCAAAGAGCATTAGTTTCTGAATCTTCTTGATACAATGCTCGATTGTCTTCTTCATCTTATGTCACTAAGTGAGAAATTCGCTTAATTTACGTGCCCAATTCATAATGAACTGACTGTAACTTAAGACATAACTGAAACAATTTCAGTCATCAACCTTTGATAATAAGGATATCCAATTACTCATAAATTATTAATATAATTATGTCATAATAATGACGAATGAAGTAATTGGATCATCCCACATATTTTTTTCTCACTAAGCGGGAACAATTCCATTATTTTAGACAATTGACATATATGGTACGAATTGTCATCTTTATGACTTTCACTATATAGTCTAAACTATACATTGGCATTGAATATGGTTCGCTAGAAATTCTCTTTTGAAGATAAACCTCACTTTGCATAATTGAGAACAATTCTCAAAGAAAACCAATCTATGAATTTGAACGATTCAAACCCATTTGAAAAACATGACAACAATGACAAATTACAACTATCAACATATGCAAAACTAAATCAACATATTAATAAACTGTGATTATCTTAACCGATTTAAGACACACAATTAGCACAGCATTTTTAAACAATTTTAAGATAAAATCACTACACACATAACCCTCATATTTGCATAGTATTCTAGGATCCCTAATCATATATAACGTGAGTGAGCTTTGGCTCATCGCCCAAATTACACATATCAAGGTAGCCATCAAATGTCAATCGCATCAAATGCGACTCCTAGTCGTCATGTTACATCTTATGTGACTTGACAATTTGCCCCAAAGTCCAAAACTGTTTTGATAACTTTGTTAAGTGTACCAAATCTCACGTGTGGATAACTGTTACCCACCTGCTCAGCTTACATAGAAAGAGTACTCTACTTTGGCAGACAATACTTCCAACGATATAAGTTTTTACAGTCGTTAATTTGGAAGGACATTACTTAATATTTTAATTGAGGGAAGGTGGAGTCAAACATGACAAACGCCCTAAACAGAACGCTAGTTATCTTAAGGAAAATGGTATAAGGGAACCTAGCCGTTCTAATTTACACACAAAGCTTTAATTAATCATCAAACATCACATTATACAAATGTAATATACAAGCAATTGTAAATTAGAACAAGTCATGTTAAGAACTCCAAAAAAACGATTCATAATCGTCAACAATTCAAAATTGTAGCTTTTGAACATCTTATGCAAAAACGTAATAACATAGGTATCATGATCATATCATACTATGTATAAAACTAATAAAATTCAAAATTAAATCAATACAACCATTGTAACAATGAATCAATCAATCAAATTGATTAAATCACAAAACCAATTATGAAAAAACAAAAATCATAATTTAAAATTAAAAAGCACCTGAAAGTCTAACAAGTCGTCAGAATTTTGCTTAAAAACGTCGACCCTGCGATGCAGTCTTGTTTAGAACGTCGTTTACACTCGAAAAACACTATTTTTAAGCCAAAATTCGACAATCAAAACTGATGAACAAAAACTTACCGAAACGCGCGTGAATAGTAACCGTGAATAGTACCGCGTGAACAGTAACTTTGCTTTAATCAAATTAGAGCATTACACACATAATTAAACAATTTAATTACCTAATCAAATTAGGGTTTGTTACACATCTAATCTTATTAGATCCAATCAAATTGGGATTTTAAGACAATCTTAAAATTGGGTTTCCAACAATAAATTAGGGGTTTTCTTAAATCAATTAAATTAGGGTTCCTTCTAATCAAATTAAAGGAATTCATCATAATATCAAATATTACGATACAATACAACATCTAACATGATACAACCCTAAATTTAATATTTAACAACATACACCAATTGTATACAATTGAACTAATTCAATTCAAAACTCCAATCTGGAAACTCAAGAATAAACACAAAGATACAACAATTATATCTAAAGGTGAAACCTTTTAATCTAATACTTAACAATACATGTTCGCTCTGATACCACTGAAGGGTTCTGTAACGATTTTCAACAGATTTGAATTACATAATTCCCAAGAACTCATGCATGTTAAGTATTAAGATTACACAAAAAAGGGTGATTAGCAAACTTACTTGGATGCAGAAGAATTCCAATAATATGCTAATAAAAAAAAGTATAATAAAACCCAAATCGCAGCTTCGTGAATAATAATATAATCCGTGAGACCGTCTCACAATAACGCCCCAAGTGTTGCGCCTCTACCGGTATCCACACAATATGAGTGTGTATGCTAGTACAAACTTTATGAACAATTTTCTTCCCTCTTAGTTCCCTTAGATTTTTCTCTCTAGAAAAACTCATAATAAACACCTCTCTATATCTCTTTATATAGGGAGTTCAAGAGAATCCTAGACTATCTAGGATTGGGAAAGTATAATAAGAATAATAAATATTATTCTTATTCCTTTAATAATTAATCAATATTAATTATAATATTGCCCAAAACTCATCTAGTGTGTGACCCTGTAGGACTGACTAATACTACCCGAGTCCCAACTCATTTAGGACTCAGACTACAAGCGGCTCCTAGCAGAACATTGTAGCCACATAGAATTAATCAGTTATACAATATTACGGACATATGGGCATACTAACTCCTTCATATACTTGGTCAATGGTTATACCATATCAATCAAAGGCAATTATATTCTTGACCTAAACTAGAAATTACTTGTCATATAGATTGTAAAAGGCTCAAAATTGGTGACCCAGATCTAATCTTAATTCTTGATTGTATAGCACATAAGAGGCTAGTATCGACTAATATCCCTAAACCATTTAATTTTGAATCTTATGGAGTGTGCGAATCTTCTTTTCAACGCAAGATGATTCGTGCCCCTTTTATTAAAAAGGAAATCGAACTAGTGAGTTATTGGCCCTATTACATAAGGATATGTGTGGTCGAATAACAATCACAACCAGAGATAGTTATGACTACTTCACTTTAGTTACTGATGATGTAAAAAGATATTGTGTTTGATTCTACTTAATGAGGTGCTTAGAGAAATCTTTGAAAAGTTCAAAGAGCTTCAATGTGAAGTAGTTAACCAACAAGCGTATTAGATCAAGGATTTACGACCAAATCGTAACAAAATATATCAAAGTAGTGACATTGATTTTCACCAAAAGTATTGTGAAATAGATTCACGAGTTAATTTCTCTAACACACATTATGAGATAACGTGTTGTTGAATAGAGAAACAGAACCTTATACGATATGGTTTTGTCTTTGTTAAGTCACACAGAGCCACTTGACTAACCTTGGACTTTTATTATTTTGTCTGCTATTTCTTTCCCACCATATCAAAGCACATTTAAAACAGTCTGATTTTATTCCATATACGATATGGATGGGTAGCGTACCTAATTTGTAAGTTATCCTAATGAAAAAAATGTTCAATAATCCTACATTGAGCACGAGAACAAAGCGTTTGTGCGTGGCTCGTGATGCTGTCTTTCAATAAAAATACGATTACTTCTTGATAAGACAGAGTGGGAGAAAATGTTTCAAGAGCCACAAATTGAGCATATGGTCCGGAAAAGGTTTCCTCATTGCTTGTTCAGTAGTTGCTTCTTCGGAACCTAGGAGGTCAGGTGGAATTTTTTCACTCTTTAATAGTGATAAATTCGTATTACTTTTAGAAAGTGACTCATCTGTGAATTATAAAAGATTGTTTCTAGTCCCAACTTCATGCTATGCCTTAGAGTATGTGACATGGTAAATTTTACTATACGACCTCTTCAGTGTAAATTGATTTTAAGATCGAGATCTGCATGAATGAACATTAAAATGTTTTTAAAGATAAATTGGTAGGCAAAGAGTTTACACTAATTGCAATGCTTTGATCCATTCGATAATATTTAGCGATTAAAGCATCTCATAATAGTATGATGGCAATTGGATCTCAAAAACCACCTTCTTGAATGAGATTCTAGAAGAGGTTGAATATTTGAGATCAACAAAAGGGTTTTTAGATCCAATCAATCCTAAGATAATATGCAAATTTAAGAGAAAGTCTTAAGTAAGCACTAAAGAGTTAGAATTAGTGTGTCAATCATGTCATAAAATATTTCTCGACATCTCGAGGAATTATGTTGATACATGAAGTTTAGCGGGAGCAATGTGGTTTTCATAAGTCTTATATGTGGAGACATATTGATCATTTTAGATGATGGAAGATTTTGGAGAAGTAGAATACATCTCTTAGATATATGGATTTATGGAGATAAATCTAAAAGGATATTAGCATTAAGTTAAAATTCTTATATTGATAAAATCTTTGACTAGTTCAAGGAAGTTGAACACATGATAATTGATTCCTTTTGCTTCCGCTGCGGGATCAATTGTTATGCTGTAATGTATGCTGAATCCGACATTTTGCATGTTTTGAGCATGACAAGTCGTTTGCAATCAAATCCAAGTGAGAGTCACTTGATAGCCATAAAGAACATCCTTAAGTACTTGCGAAGGACGAAAGATATGTTCCATGTGTTTGGAGTTTAAAGTGAGTTGCGTGTAAGGGGTTACATGGACTTCAGCTTCAAAACTGATCAAGGTGATTTGAAATCACGAACTGGTTGTGTTTTATAGAAGATTTATCTTTTGGAAGAGTACCAAGCAGAAAAGGACTATTGGAAAGGTTCCGAGTAGAAGTGACATTTCCAAATACAAATGTCATGTATCTGCTTGAAGTGTACCAGGCAGTTGATCATTGTGGATTTCACAACGGAAATGGAGTACATTGCATTATTTGATGATGCATATGAAGGTAGCTTGAATTCGATAGTATTCGAGGGACTAGGAGTAGTTCCTATAGTTGTATATCCTATCCCATGATACTGGTCAAACAATGGGAGTTACCTTTAGGATAAGGGGCCTAAGTCTAGATTCAAACCTAGATACGTACTCAGAAAGTTTTATGTAATATGCGATTACGTAGACAAATGGAAATAACAATGAGAATTGGAAAAGATGCAAGTATTGTTGATCCATTAGTCATGCCTTTTGCAGGGTGAACATGATAGTCATGTTATTTCAAAGGGGATGGAAATGTGTACCTGAATTGCTGTAGATTATGGGATATGGTCTGTATAATATTGCAGAGGGGTACAACTGGTTGGGCAGGGAGAGTGCTGTTGTGGAATGGCATGGGTGCATTTGGAACACGATTGGTATTCCCAAGCATCAGTTTATTGGATGGCTATATGCTCACAACAGACTATTAACGATAGAGAGACTAACTAGGATGAATATTTTCACTGAGCAGATTTGTGTCCTGTGCAGTGAGGAGAATGAAAATTGTACACACTTGTTCTTCCATTGCTCTTATAGTAGAAGAGTTCTTGAACTCGTGAATGCTGGTTTTAGACTTAATATCCCAGTAGCTAATGTACTGGATTGGTGGTGCAATGTCAGAAGCAGAAATAAGAGGAAGGTTGTAGCTTCTATCATCATTGCTATGATATATCATATTTGGTGGGTAAGGAATCATTGTCGAATACATTTTCTCATATGGAGACCTGAAATCATCTTTAAGAAGATCAAGGAGGATGGACAGTGGTGCCTGTGACACCCTCAAATTTGCGGAAAGAAAAAAAATAATTTAACTGAATAAAATATGAGAATACATAATAAAGGTGTCTTAAATACAAAGGTTCATAATGAAAAGGAAATAAAATTATACATAAGAATTATACAAGACGGGAGACATATCTCCCGTATAAATACGGAAATAAAAGAGTGTATAATAATATACAATCCTAAGAACCGAATATAGGTCCAAGGTAAATACTTCGCTCGCTAGCTCGTCAATGTACCCAAGTATGCATCACAAACCTGCCAACCGCATTAAATATAAACACGGAAGCCACAGTCAGTGGGGAGTAACTCCGAGTTCTCCCAGCCACGAAATGTCGAGTTTAATAAAACATGAATAACATAAAAGCAATGTATATGGAAAATACAAAACCTTAACATATATGATATGCTTTTCATGTTATGAAACAGATAACTAACATATAACCTAGCATGTGAAAGCTATCATGTGAAACCGATAATAAACTATAACACGAGGTAGGGAAGCTGGTATGCTAGCTCAGAGGTTACCGTTAACATGGCCGTGATACACTCAAACCCTAATCAAACATAATATCATGTGCATCAGTTAACAACCGTTAATCCAAACTCTATCAACCTTAGCCGGCTTGCATCTCACCTTCTAAGATTCATAGAATCATACAAAAACATGAAAGACCAATCAGTATAGAAAACAGGCATAATTCTAGTACCGTCAATAGTCGACTTCTGTAAAATCGAGTCTATACAACCAAGGTATAAAAAACATCCTAGTCCTAGACTGATCAGACCTAGCGACAACAGCTATTCCATTCCCCGTCCCATGACATAACCGTACATGAGAAACTCTACTAGGCGACCCCCTAAGCAGAGATGGCTAGTACTTAAGCTGGCTCCATTCACAAAGTGGAAGCAATTAGGCAGCCATGCCCCCGGCTTGGTATCAAAAGGCCCAAGTCAGTGACACAAAAGCTATCAAGCAGTGAACTATATACTCGTTAAAGATAGTAAGGCCTATCGATGTCATGGTCCAAGATACTCATTTAGAATTAGAATGGTCAAGACGCCATGTACTCATAATTCTCTATGGGTACTTAGTCAACACGACACCAACCATAAAATCAAACAGTCACGGGAAAAACTTCCTATCATGTGACTAATTGCATACAAATCATATTCAAATATCATATCGCCTCATATCTACTAAGGCTAATTCATTAATTAAATACAACCTTACTTGAAGACAAATCCCCGACCCGAGTCCCGCGACGGGTCATCAGTCAAAACGGGGCTGACTAGATCTTAGTTTGACCAAACCCGTTTGGTCAAACCGCTAGAAACAGAGTCTTTACCACATAGACTTGCACATAAAAATCATCATATTCATTACATGTTATTTTATTAAAACTTCTAACATGTGAATTATTAAATCTTACTAAAACCCGTTTGACTTAAAGGATATCAATTTAAACTACAATCTCGTATTTAAATTTCTAACATGTGAGAAATAATAATATTATGAAAAAAACCTTTTTAATTAAATATTTTACTTATTAACATTTCCCACTTGCTAAATATTACAAAACACGATAAAATGGCAATAACTCAAAAACCGTCACAAGTCCAAAGTGAGGACTTATGGGCTGATTTGGCCGGACAAGACATGGGCTTGGACTGGGCCCACGGGCCTGGTTTGGGCCTGTTTTGAGTCGACTTTTCTAAACTCGTTTCTTAATATTTCCCGCATGCTTTAACATATTTAAAACCCGTCAAAACAACAACAAAACATTCAAGTATCGACACAAACCCAAAGACCAAAACCCGGACCAACCCAAACCGGGCTGGACCGGTCTGGACCAGGCTGAACCGGGCCTGAACCGGCCGGTTCTCAGCCACCACACCCGGCCACTTTACACGGCCAAGACCACCAACCAACAACAACCATTTCCAATTATTTCTAACATGATTTTTATTAACAACATCCATTTTTAAACATCCAATTCAACCATCATCATACAAAAATCATGGTTATAAATAAATCATACAAATGTGTCAAGAACACCAACCATACTATAAATTCATAAAACATGATAATAACAACTACTTAGCATGTTACTAACTAAAAATCATAAGTAACAATAATATGAGCTAAAAACAAAAGATGAACCAAAAACAAAAGAAATAAAGGCTATGTAACATTAATTCGTCGAGTAACTCGGAATCGTTACCTTAGCTAGCAAAATCAATTAGCACCAAAATAAGAAGTATAAACTAAGAAACCCGTCTACTAATCTTCACCCTAATATATACGAGTCTCCAAACTTGTCTTCAAAATCTTCCCCTATAAGAAATGACAAGAAAAACATTATTAGAATTTAAACTTGATTTTTCCATAATTAATGTTGAAAACGATTTTGTCGGATTTGAAATTAAACCGTACTTGAAGATGGAGAGCGAAGAGGAGATTCTAGAAATATAAGTTAGGACGGATTTAATTAAGAAATGAAGGTTTTATGAGGATTTTGCTCAAGAACGACGAAGAACGAATGAAGAACGACGAAGAACGAATGAAGAACGATGAAGAACGATTAATTAGATCTTAATTTGATTTATTGTAAAATGAAAAGTTGTTGGTGAGTAATGGAGGGTGAGGGAGCCGTGTAAATATAGAGGGAGTATGGAGTCGGGTTTTGAAATTGTTGTTACGGAATTGACTCGGGTTTAATAATTATGTTACGGTAATTAATTAGATATAAATATATATTACGTTAATTAAATTGAATATCAAGATATTATGTTATTATAATCAAAATAAATGAAAATATCAAGCCCTATTAGAGGGTGGAAGAGCCGTGTGGAATAGGCAAGAACCGGGTCTGATTTCGAGCGTTTTGCGTAATTTTCGTTAACTGATCGATAAAGTTAATAAATATCTAAGATATTTGTATTAGTTTAATCGAAACAATTAAAATATCTCAAGTGATTGGAAAACGATGACATGGGCGTGTGACTCATGCCAAAGTCGAGTTTCGGGTTTGTTTCGGGATTTACGATGAGTCGGGAATAGTTAAATGATTCC
>JAIUZE010047244.1:0-44829 GCA_022085475.1 Heliosperma pusillum | reverse complement strand
AAAGTTAATAAATATCTAAGATATTTGTATTAGTTTAATCAAAACAATTAAAATATCTCAAGTGAGTGGAAAACGATGACATGGGCCGTGACTCATGCCAAAGTCGAGTTTCGATTCTGTTTCGGGATTTACGATGAGTCGGGAATAGTTAAATGATTCGGGTTTAAACCGTAAAAGTTATTCTTTAAATTCCGAATAAATTCAAAATAATTTTATTAAATTATGATAAATTTAATAAATCTAAATAAAAATAAATCAAAAATATTATTTTTTTAAATAAAATTTCGGTCTTCAAACTTATAAGGCGAGTCGGGAAAAAGTCAACGAAAGTCAAAGTCGACTTAAAAGTCGAGAAAAGTCAAAGATGACTTAAAAGTCAAGAAAAGTTTAGGACGACTTAAAAGTCAAGAAAAGTCAATGACGACTTTTAAAAAGTCAAGAAAAGTCAAAGACGATTAAAAGTCAAGAAAAGTCAAAGATGACTAAAAACGGTCTTTTCATGAAATCTCTCAAAAATTCCAAATACGAACGCGGAATTTCAAAATAAGACTCGGAACAAAAATTTCTATTTTAAAAACTTAAGTTCTACTGAAAGTGTTAGTAAATATTTTTACTAGAAAATTTGGGTACTTTTCGGGTTGTTACATATTTGGAATAGGATGTGTACATGACACAAGCCTAAGATATTTACCAAGAGGTTATGATGATTTTTCTATTATGAGATATAAGAAGAGTTTCACTCGAATTGTCGAAAAGTCATGTATAGAAATAAAGTTCAGTGGGAGTTAAAGTCATGTAAAGATATGAAGTTAAGTGGGAGTTAAAGTTATCATGTGAATGAGGTATCACTCATTGTGAGTGACGTATTCGTGTTACCTTTTTTTAAAGGAGTGGTTAAATTTAATGTTGGATAAAAAAGGGCAACATGTACACTAAAATCAAAATCTATTGTGGAATAGAAGATTTTAGCCTGGCATTTAGAAAGGTGTCTTATATCGATAAGATCCTTTATCTATTTCAACAAGTTAAATAGGTTATTTATGTTAATAAAAGTGGGATCAGTATGAAAGGGTCATAATCATCCACTGAACCTAAGAGTTGTTGATCACATGAGTACCAATGCTTCCGCCATTAGGCCTATCATGTATGCCATTACATGCACGTAGCTAAATGAATTGTATGCTGGGAGCATGAAATACTTATAACAAATCAATCCACATGAGTGTCAATGGATAGCCTACAAGAACATCCATAGGGTTCTCAAGGAGAACTAGGGATTCATTCTTGTGTTTGGTAGAGAAAATTTTGATATGTGGTAAGGGTTACACAAACCCAAATTTCCAAACTTATAAGGATTTATCGAAATCATAGGAATACTTTTGTTATACAAGAAGGGAATAACTAGAAGGATGATTTGAAGAGTCGATCATTATAAATTCTACAAATAAAGACCTAGTACATTATGATGAGAATAAAGTGGCTTACAAGGAGCTAATGGTAGATCCTTTTACCTAAATACCTATCAGTTATCATGATAATGAGTGGGAGCATCTTTTAAGTTAAAGAGCACAACACTAGATAGAAATCTAGACATGTACGTAGATGAATCATGTTATTAGGAATAACATTGGATGGAAGGAAAAAGCAATTCACAAGGTTGGAATAAATGAATACATGGTATATTCACTACCCAAGCCTTATTGCATTTAATATGATCGTCATGAATTGTCATGGACGAAATAAAATTTAGATTATGTGATATGAAGCAATAACATTGTGTTGATTGTTCATATATGATAATCATACTTATCGTTTCAGTTTCTAAAACTTTTTTTTGGGCTTTGTTATATCCAAATGGGTTGTAGAGACAATTTGGAACCTCATTAAAGTGGACTGGATTAACATAGCATTGGCCTCTGATTAATTATATGAGGTGATGTCTCCAAGTGACTAGAGTGAGATGTGATTGATGGCAAGTTCAAGTGCCATAAGGTCATGACGGATGACCAGTCGATCAAATAGACAGACTGCAAGGGACAATCAGTCGAGCAGTGACCGCTTAAAGAGTTCTGGCAATTCTTATAGCCTGGTCGTGGCAAGAGCTACTATATTATTCTTTTTGATTCAATTCTTTTACTAAAAATTGTTCGCCTAACGTGGCACAGTCTCAGAGTGACTTTGATTTATGCTCTACGACCTTCGTAACTGGGGTCAAATGGGCATCTTTTGGGTCATGCTGAGTTGTGCTTTTTCGAAGGGAATAGTGCAATATGAATTGTCCACCCCTTATCAGGGTTGTTTTAAAATCTCAAGGCCGCTCGAGGAGGAGTAAGCTGAAAATGCGTGGCCATGCTCGGAAGGTATCTATAATAGATAATTCCGGTCAGACAGTTACTCTCCAGATCGAGGAAACCACTCATGATATGATAAAGTGCAAGTACAATCTGCAAGACACATTGCATTGAGTGGGAGATTGTAATACGACAAGAGAATTGGTGACGCACACTTGTCTCGGACAAGTGGGAGATTGTTGGAGTGAGTGTCCTCAACAATAGTACGATCACATAATTAAATCTCAATAATAAGAATACAAAGGGATAATGAATATTATAGTCAACTGGTCAACATAAATCGGTAACGATTGGCTCACTAGAGTTTGATGTTGATGTCGTATGACGGTGGTGATCAGTTGATCCCTTGAGGTCACACCTAAAGCACAATCCCTTAATCATGAACATTAATTAATTCTATATCAGTGACAACGCTCGCGAATACGAAAATAAAACATAACAAGCATGTGATTTATATAGCGGAAAATACGGTATTTTTAAAACCTTTTACATGCAAGATAGAAATACGAGGAATGTCAATAATTACAAACCAAATATAAAATACTACAAGAGACTAAGTCTCTCAAAATGTTAACAAAAGATAAGTTATTTAGCAACTAGCTAAGAAACGTCTAGGGATGAATCATCCAGGACAACGCCCGCTAGCTCACACCCGAACCCAAAATACCACAAGCAAAAAGCCATCCAATCAAGCAACCTGTTCATCCATGAAAAACATGAACGCCACAGTCAGTGGGGAGTAACTCCGGGTTCTCCCAGCCATATCACATTAAACGTACATAGAAGGAAATACAAAAGTAGAAGCATGCATATATAGATATATATGTGAAATACGATAAGGATAGATAGGCAATTCAATATATAATGATAAGAGCATATGAAGTACAATCCGTAACCATCATGCTATAGATAGACTCGGGGAAGACACCCTTAGGCAACTATATACTCACTAGGGCTTACATCTCACCGTTAGCGGCATATACTTGATAAGATAGAGACTCGACATATAGACCACGTCAATCATCTATTTCATGCAAGAGTCCTACTCAATGTTCACGTACAAATCAACTTACAAACAACCATCCAATCATACGAATATAACACATATTCTCTCACGGTTAATGGCACGCACTAGCATCATGTACAATAGCAAGACAAGCCAATGGAAGCTCACGGGATAAGACATTTCCCGGAACCGTATACGATAAGATGTTTCGTATACTCATGACCTAGACAAACAAGTTCACGGGATAAGACGTTTCCTGGAATTAAGTACGATAAGACGTTTCGTACACACAGGACTCTAATCCTCTCGGTAGGACGACGATAATAATACGGTCCTAGTCTAAACCTGGCCAGACTCTCGGATAAGACATTTCCCGATTCGACATGTGGTAAGACGTTCCACATCCAAGACTCGATCATACAAAGACGTCGAGTACCCCGAATTCGGCTAAACCACACGAAAGAGGCGGGAAGAGATCTATAGTCAAAAGTCAAGCTAGTACGCTACATGCAATGACACCACCTCGCAAGGATATAACATTTGACGGTCGGGTCAATCAACGCATTGCGGTCGCTTCCTAACAACGTCGTCATATATATCCCCACTAAAAAAATGCACAACGGCATCACGGTTACACTTTACTGTTCCGACATTTAAGTCTAACGGGTATAAAGTATGACCAGGGAATGAGAGTTCAAAGCACTGAACAATTAGTGCTCACATCAAATACATAAGGTAAAACCGACTCAAAGGGGAACACATCAAAAACCGTCACCAACATGAGAATAGGGAATTATATGAATTTAACTATGTTAAAAATGAATCAATACATGATACATAAGCAGTAGACTAAGGGGGTGTTTGGTTAGAGGTTTTGGAATGGATTAAAATGGATTCAATCCATTCTAGTGTTTGGTTGGACGCTTTTGGAATGGAGTTAGAATCCATTGGGTATCTAACTCCATTCCAACCCCTTGAAATCTCATACCCATATTTACACCCAAGTTTCTAACTCCATTCTACCTTATTACTACTACTATATCCATTCCATGATTGAACCAAACACTTATGAGTAAGTATGGGGTTCTAACTCCATACCTCTATGGTATTAGAAGCCATTCCAATCCATTCCAATACTTTGAACCAAACGCCCCCTAAGTTTATGAAGTATAATAAATAAGAAACATAGATCCCCTCTCCAAAACAACGTCTTTGGAAACCAACTAAAAACAAGGGTCCACTTCAAACGGTCATAACTAGAGTTATAGATATCCAAATGCAGAAATTCCAAATGGAGGTGATATCTTATCCTCTTATGGTTCCAACGGGATGTCACAAGCCCAAAACAAGCAAGTTACTAAGGAGATATGATCATTTTACGAAAAGGGGTCAGTGCAGAAAAACTGCAGTCGACTTGGGAAACTGGCAGCAAGAAACGCTGCCAGCGCCCCACGCCAGCGTCAATTGACGCTGCCAGCGTCCTATCTCGGGCACGAAAACACGAATTTCACAAATTCACTTAGGCATAACACAACATCATATATCATTACAAATCATCGATTCTCATATCAATTATCAATTAACAACAACCATCATCAACAACACAATTCCTAAGATTACTAACCTTATTCTAAAAACAATTTCTAACATAGAAAACACATAAAACACGTAAATGATATCGAGTAACCCTTCACCGTTACCTTTATGCGTCTTTAAACGATTTCTAAACCTTCCTCCACTAGATAGTAAACTTTGTCGGGGTCTAGAAAGTATCCACCTAAACAGAGACGAAAAAAGATGAATATAATTCACCTTTGAGAAAGACGGATAAATTGACAAGCGAGAAAGACGGTAATTTTATTACCAATACGGATAGAGGAAGATGAGAGGGAAGGAATAAGACGAACTTTGGTGAATTTGAGCGAGTAACGAATGAGTAGCGATGATTTAGAGTTGGATCAAATATGGAGGCTAGGGATTTGGGGTTTCTTGGTGAGGAAGAAGAAGAAGATTGAATGAGGGAGTTAGGGTTGTGACTTGTGAGGGAGTATATGAAGGAGTAAGTGGAAAACATGAGAAAAAGCCCAAAAACGGCTTAAGACGTAACTTACTCGGAATCTCGCGTAAAGTCCAAATACGAACTCGGAAATTCTAAATTAGACACGGAAAATTTAATTCTAAACTAAAACTAAATTTTGCTGAAAAGTATCCGTATAATATTTTTAAATTACAAATAGGGTACATTTGCGGGTGTTACAATCACCCCACCTTTTAAAAAGTTTCGTCCTCGAAACTTGAGAGTAGAAAACAAAAGTATCAAAGACAAGAATCGGTTTTCAAAATCAACACGAAAACTTTTACAAGGGAAACATTTAAGAAACGAGGTTCATCTCGAAAATGGTTTAAGGATATTTTCACAAGTGCGAAACTTTATTTACGGATCGCAGGAGTGCCCGTCGCGAACGAGTACTCTAGTTATCCAAATCAAAGCAATGTCGAAATAGTGAAATCGAAAATCAAAACAAGCGTTAGTAAGTGCAGGACTAGTCACTAGACGTCTCCAATAATAAGTCCAAACATCCAACCAAACGCAAAATCCAAACATAAAAGCAAAAGAAATCCATTTTCTCCAAAAAGAGGGTACACAATCCATCTTTAGACTTCTTTGAAAAGTTAAATTAGAAATACAATATGAAAATTTGAAGTTTTTCTCAAAGATAAAATCAAATAACAAGACATTACACGTACATAGAGCGACTCGAACATCAAGTTCACAAATCACGATAACAAAATATATACAAAACACGCAAAAACAAAACAAATCGAACTCTTAGGGATAAGAAGATCACGATGAAGTCGGCAGGAAGATCTACAAGAATTCGACATCACTAACTCTACTAATAAACCAATTCCTCAAGAGAATGCAATTTACCCAATTTGCAACTCATCATTTTCAATCATCAGAATTCCTACAAAAATATTCCATAATCACGAGATTTCAAGCCAATAACCTAATTATTCAGATCCATTTAGTATCCACTAAACTCCATCGGCACGGTAGACTCCACAACTAACAATACACATGTAGGATTCCTTACGTACTCTAATCTTCTTAGTTTCATCAAAACTCTTACTAGAAACCACCAACAAATTATTTATCTCTAGGGAAACATGATTGCTAACAACCTCAAGTAAAAGGAGACTTACCAAGAAAATCCCTTGATTCAATTTACTTCAAACTCATTATCCTAAATTTACAATGAACTTTATCGTCCTTGAAAGTCAGAATACAATCAAAGCAACAAACATAATTATTTAAGATCCAACTAGCCTCATCCAAGGTCTCATGACAAGGGCAAAACCACAATCCATTATCGGTTATAAAGATTCTTTAATACGCCATAACATCCTTAATTCGATCATTACTACGCTCGAAGCCTCAAATATAAATAGTCACTTTAGCAAACTATGGTGGTTACTAAACCTCAAGATAAATGGGTTCACCAGTCTAACTCTATAATCCATAACAACTGAGCACTCACCATCCAAAGTTTGCAACAAACATTTCTCAATCTCGAACTATGATTCATTAAGAATAAAAGAGAATTACTAATTCCAAACCACAAATGGCCAATTACTTGGCAATCAGACAACCATTCAAATCATCTAGTTCATCTAAAACTCAATATGAATAGATTTTCATTTACGACAATACTCTTTGAACCTTTGGTACCGGCTTAATTACCCTAAAGCAAAGTCCCTTTTAGAATCCACCAATTAGAGACGTCCAATTCCCAAATGACATACCAAGCAACCGTTATAATACCCAACAACAACGAACTATTATCATGATCAACTCAATTCTCAAAACAGCACTACAATACCAAGCTCCAAATCTACAACTACTAAGAGAGGATAAATTATCACTATTAGGATTCATCCTAGAGCTTAAGTCCTATTTCCCATGATGAAATACAACATGAAATTTGCTCAATCCAAGGACACATATTCTAGCTAAAGAATTCCAAAATACATCACGCTTATTCTCTGAGCCTTACAAACGTAATATCCAATACACTAGAGAAAAGATGAAGGAGCAACGAGATAGAAAATGATAAGGAATCTCAAGGAGAACACGGGAATAAATAAGGCACGAGATTACAAGAGAGGAGCGCTGAAAATAACGAGGTCAAGGAAGAGACAAAGCAGATAGTAGAGTTATGAAGATATCTGAGTAAGAAAGAAGATACGAGCATGCGATTTCTTAAAGATCAATCTTGACAAAAACATTCAAGAATGGAAATGAAAAGGGACAATGGTACGAGTAAAGGTTTAAGGTTTAATACACAAAATTTCTCGTTTCAAACCTAGGGTGATAGCAAAGCAAGTCATCCCGATAATAAGGGTCAAACAAGGGACCATGGTACCACAAATCATCAAAGTAGGGTACGCCTAAATTCGACAAATCGACTACAACCCAATTCATCCATCCTTTCATATCACACGGATTCCCAAATGCGGAATTGCAACTCATGCATAGTAACATTCCTTTAGCTCAAATATTCAACACAACCTCAAATGTTTCTTTAACTGAAGGACTAACAAATACTCCCTATACTCGGTCATTTTCAGCTCATATAGCCCTCGAGTTCATTATTAACAAAGTACAACCTCAATTCAAACATCATCATTAACGTCCCAAGGTATTTCCATCATAGCTCACATCATCGAATCTCGCTCATATCTATAATACTCATGTAATATGGTTCAACTTACAACGAAACCTTACTACTTCAAACGAGTCTCCGATACCATAAGATAAGATCATACCTTTAAATCCAAGAACTATAGCCAAATGCTTTTCCACCAAGCCTATACTCACAAACACACAATAGGAAACCACAAGACGTCACTTAACCTCAAAAGTATTTCGCACATCAAGATATCATTCAAAACTTCTTATTTACACCAATTAGACCAATCATAAGCATGGTCTTCAAAACAATACTAAACTTCTAAGTCCAAAAGACTAAATTACTAATGAGTTAAGAAGTCATAGCCAACTCATTCAACCTTACACCATCAAATACCATGAACTATCCACACATTAGTTATGGCAAGCATCAAGCATTAAAATCATCAAACTTATCTTACCACCTCTCCACAGAGATACAACCAATCATCAATATAGGGTGAAATTAGATCTACACCATTTACCTCAAATCCCAAATTCATTCTAACCAACACTAACATCCCACAAAGTTCAAAATTCTTCCGACCAAGTATAATATACCACAAACAAATGGGTATGGCATCCACAAAAAATGTTACAAGAGTAAGGTAAGGATACCAATTGATAAGGAGGAGGGAAGTAACAAGAGTAATCTCCAAGGGGAGAAGACGTTAGATGATAAAGAAGCACTTAGATAGAAGGAAGAGAGCATGATACATTAAGGACGAGAGAAAACATCGATGAGGAAGAATTACACTTCAAGTAGGCTTGTCAATCTTCAATCTTCGGTAGAGGATACTTCTTCTAGGTAACGCATGATCCACCTTAAGAAGGTAGATATAAAAAATCATAACATCACTCAACACAATCAACAAACAAGTTAGAACCTAACATACATAAAGTACACCAAAGACTACCAAGTAAAGTCCTTAATTTTTACCCATCTCTCATTTATTATTTCAAGGTCAAGTAGTTTAGGGTTCACGTGTGTGCGTCGGGAGCGTTAAAGCTCTGATACCAACTGTGACAACCCTCGCGAATGCGGAAATAAAACATAACAAGCATGTGATTTATATAGCCGAAAATACGGTATTTTTAAAACCTTTTACATGCAAGATAGAAATACGAGGAATGTCAATAATTATAAACCAAATATAAAATACTACAAGAGACGTAGTCTCTCAAAATGTTAACAAAAGATAAGTTATTTAGCAACTAGCTAAGAAACGTCTAGGGGTGAATCATCCAGGACAACACCCGCTAGCTCACACCCGAACCCAAAATACCACAAGCAAAAAGCCATCCAATCAAGCAACCTGTTCATCCATGAAAAACATGAACGCCACAGTCAGTGGGGAGTAACTCCGGGTTCTCCCAGCCATATCACATTAAACGTAAATAAAAGAAAATACAAAAGTAGAAGCAAGCATATATAGATATATATGTGAAATACGATAAGGATAGATAGGCAATTCTATATAGAAAGATAAGAGTATATGAAGTACCAATCCGTCACCATCATGCTATAGATAGATTCGGGGAAGACACCCTTAGGCAACTATATACTCACTAGGGCTTAAATCTTACCGTTAGCGGCATATACTTGATAAGATAGAGACTCGACATATAAACCACGTCAATCATCTATTTGATGCAAGAGTCCTACTCAATGTTCACGTACAAATCAACTTACAAACAACCATCCAATCATGCGAATATAACACATATTCTCTCACGGTAAATGACACGCACTAGCATCATGTACAATAGCAAGACAAGTCAATAGAAGCTCATGGGATAAGACATTTCGTATACTCATAACCTAGACAAACAAGTTCACGGGATAAGATGTTTTCCGGAATCATGTACGATAAGACGTTTCGTACACACAAGACTCTAATCCTCTCGGTAGGACAACGATAATAATACGATCCTAGTCTAAACCTGGCCAGACTCTCGGGATAAGACATTTCCCGATTCGACATGTGGTAAGACGTTCGACATCCAAGACTCGATCATACAAAGACGTCGAGGACCCCAAATTCGGCTAAACCATACGAAAGAGGCGGAAAGAGATCTATAGTGAAAAGTCATGCTAGTACGCTACATGCAATGACACCACCTCGCAAGGATACAACATTTGACTGTCGAGTCGATCAACGCATTGCGTTCGCCTCCTAACAACGTTGTCATATCCCCACTAAACAAATGCACAACGGCATCACGGTTACACTTTACCGCTCCGACATTTAAGTCTAACGGGTATAAAGTATGACCGGGGAATGAGAGTTCAAAGCACTGAACAATTAGTGCTCACATCAAATACATAAGGTAAAATCGACTCAAAGGGGAACACATAAAAAACCGTCACCAACATGAGAATGGGGAATTATATGAATTTAACTATGATAAAAATGAATCAATACATGATACATAAGCATTAGACTAAGTTTATGAAGTATAATAAATAAGAAACATAGATCCCCTCTCCAAAACAACGTCTTTGGAAACAAACTAAAAACAAGAGTCCACTTCAAACGGTCATAACTAGAATTATAGACATCCAAATTCCGAAATGCCAAATGCAGGTGATAGCTTATCCTCTTACGGTTCAAACGGGATGTAACAAGCCTAAAACAAGAAAGTAACGAAGGAGATATGATCATTTTACGAAAATGGGTCAGTGCAGGAAAACTGCAATCGACTTGGGAAACTGGCAGCAAGAAACGATGCCAGCGCCCCACGACGCTGCCAGCGTCCTGTCGCGGGCACGAAAACACGAATTTCACAATTTCACTTAGGCATAACACAACATTATCTATCATTACAAATCATCAATTCTCATATCAATTATCAATTAACAACAACCATCATCAACAACACAATTCCTAAGATTACTAACCTTATTCTAAAAACAATTTCTAACATATAAAACACATAAAACACGTAAATGATATCGAGTAACCCTTCACCGTTACCTTTATTCGTCTTTAAACGATTTCTAAACCTTCCTCCACTAGATAGTAATCTTTGTCGGGGTCTAGAAAGTCTCCACCTACAATTAGATAATAAAAGATGAATATAATTCACCTTTGAGAAAGACGGATAAATTGAAAAGCGAGAAAGACGGTAATTTTATTACCAAAACGGATAGAGGATGATGAGAGGGAAGGAATAAGACGAACCTTAGTGAATTTGAGCGAGAAACGAATGAGTAGCGATGATTTAGAGTTGGATCAAATATGGAGGCTAGGTTTTGGGGTTTATTTAGTGAGGAAGAAGAAGATTGAGTTGTGAGGGAGGTAGGGTTATGAGGGAGTATATGAAGGAGTAAGTGGAAAACATGAGAAAAAGCCCAAAAACGTCTTAAGACGCAACTTACTCGAAATCTCGCGTAAAGTCCAAATACGAACTCGGAAATTCTAAATTAGACACGGAAAATTTAATTCTAAACTAAAACTAAATTTCGCTGAAAAGTATCCGTATAATATTTTTACTATAAAAATAGGGTACATTTGCGGGTGTTACATTATCGATACAGATTAATTAATCCCTTAAAAAGTTTATATTGTAATTGAGAATTATATCTTATTGTAATATGATTAAATAAGATTCATTTGATTAATTTAATTGTTATATTACTAAGAATGCATTATGTTTATGAAACATTTGAGATTAGCAAAATTGGTCGATTATAATTACAAATTTTTATAGATTATATTAACCAAATATGAGATGACCCATGTTATTTATATGTGATTATAAAATATGACTTAAAATATTAAGTCTAGTTTATTTGTTATGAAATTGCATTTAAATTAGTTAAATACACATTTATAAGCTAAAATTACATGTTATATGTTAAATGTCACATTTCACATATGTGACAAATGACAAAATGAAAAAAATAAAATAAACACCCATTTTATATGGGTGCACCGGTTTTGTAGTGTGTTTTAGGGTGATTAGTATTTGGGTTATTATTCTAATTGAGAATTAGACACAATCATACACTAGACTATTACCAATACTCAACCTTATGCATTGTTAAGAACAAAATGAAAGGGACAACACCCACCCATGTGGTGTGGGTGTGGGTGGTCCATGTGATCAAAATAAAGAGGACAAGTTTTCTCTTATATAACTCACATCATCTTATTTCATTTTGCATGCATCTCCACTTCTCTCTAATTTACTTTCTTACTCTAAAACTTAAGAAGTTTTCACTAAAATTCTTAGTTCGTATTCTCGAATAATATACAAGTGTAGTATTAAGAGTTATTAGATAATTTTTAAAGGGTTAATACATTTTATACTAGTGTAGTATATTGTAGAGATTAAGGGTAGTCATGGGTGCCACTTAGAGGAGTGTTCTTATACTAAGAACTTGGAGATCATCCATATTATACTAAGCTCAAGAACAATATTTGAAAGGAGTTCAAGTATTGTGCCCATTTCTTGAAAAATCAATGTAAGAAATTGTTCTTTCCTTATCTTTTGTTATGCATGCATAAGATTCATATAGTTTAAGAGTAAACTATTTATAAAATGATATTAGAAATGTCTAATATTGAGTTTAAGAAACTTACATTAACACTCCCTAAGAGCGTTTCTACATGTTTTACCTTGTTCTAGCACATTTCTCGCTTTCATATTTGTTTTGTAGGTAAACCGCCACTTTAGGCGAGTTCTACCTAATTTTAATCGACAAAGAAGAAGGTGGATCAATCCGAGGACCCACGACACACCTTAAGGGGCCCTACATACCCTTGGGGGGCCCTACTTGATACGCCAAAGCCCTCCCGAATCAAGGCAAGCGAAACCAGGAAAGAAGCAACGAAGTCAAACAAGGGAAGAAGGAGAAGGAGCACTTCACGGACGTGAAAGGTATCTCACGGTCGTGAGATGCCTTTCCAAGAGTGAGGATTTTTGAGCAATTCAGCTCACGGCCGTGAAACACAGTTCACGGACGTGAAAGAACTGTCACGGTCGTGAAACTTGTTTCATGGTCGTGACTTAATCGTGAAAGAAGGACTTGCTATTGCTACATATCTCACAACCGTGACTTGAAATCTCACGGTCGTTAGACAATTTTCACGGTCGTGACCTTGCCAGCCCATGAAGTTTTTCGAAGCCCATCTTTCCTCCATTTTGTAAACCTATAAATAAGCCATGTTGTGTAATTAGAGGGCACGAAACCATAGATCTGAAATTCCTATAGAATTAGTACTTAATCTTCCATTAATCTTTCATAATTAAGCTTATTAGTTGGTTAATTAGTAATTGAGACTTGGTTTAGTGTTCGAACTTGGTTTGTATTCAAAGATTTGTGACGAAATCTTGGTTATTATATCAAAGTTCTCACCTCTTTCTAAGTTGGAATAATTTCTTTACTTAATCTTGCCTTTGCTTAAGTTTTCCATTCAATCCTTGTTATTTCTTCATTGTTAATTGGAAGATGTTTATTGTTGTTGATTCCTTTATGCAATCCTTAGTTAATATTGAATTTCCTTTGGATATGAATGAGTAGTAACCTTGCTAGGGTTATGTGGGGGATTATGGGTTCTAGTATGAGTCAATGTGATATTTGTTCGGGTTAATAGTTGATTTTTGTCTTGTTTCCTTCCTATGCTTATACTATGTTTGATGAAATGCCTATGTGAGTTTGCATTATTCTCTCGCTCGTTTCGAATACCATAAGATCGAAAGTCATGGTTTTTCGTAGAACCACTAGTTTGGCAAACCGTATATAGTGACGCGATAGCTAGTTAGAGTCGGTTTGAGGGGGAATTGTAAGATCGAAAGGCTCAATTCACTTTTCTAGACTAGACGACCCTTAAACTATTAAGCCCGATTATTTCACTCGACCCATACCATCCATATGAACCCACGCACCCTAGTTTTCTCTCTTATTTGATAAGAATTCAATATTTCTTATTTTAGAACTTATTTGTTGTTTCTATTTGCATTTAATTATTTTTTTTAGTTTAGTCAACAAAACCAAACCCAAATTACATTGTGACCTTGCAAGATACTTAGTAGACTATTAGGTCAATATTTAACACAAGCCGTCCCTGAGACCGACACTCTTACCACACCGCTTATACTTACATCAGTGCAGTTCTACTTGAAGAAGATGAGAAGGGCAACAGGCTGATTTGTGGCTACAAGAATAGAGCTTTCAAAGAAACCGAGAAACACTACCACTCTACTTACAAAGAAATTCTCGCGGTTAAAAGAGGTATTGAAAACTTTGAGTTTCATCTTATTGGACAACATTTTCTCATAGAAATGGACTTGTCATCATTCCCAAAGATGATACTATTTAAGCAAAAGACTCTCCCCCAAGCATGACCTACTATGTGTTCGTAAACTAAGTACAACCACAAAGGAGGTTTATTAGGATCAATATTGTAACAATAAGAAAACTAAGACTTTTTTTTATGGACAACAGAGTTTTACAAAGGATTTTATATGAGAAGTATTTTTATTTCACTTAGCTTGTTCATGTATGGTACCAAACATCTCTATTTATACTACTTACATGATAGGTATGCATCATACACCTTGCATATAATGGTAATTTTGTTTATTTATGCTTATGGTAATTTTGCTTAATTATTTACATTTCTTTGTCTTCATCCCCCCTGTCTCCAAAAGAGGGCAGTGTTCACACCGAGTTGTCACTGTCATCATAATCACTTTCTTCACTTCTGGACATATACTCATTAACGTATATATTTAGACCTAGAATATACTTTTTAATTTCACGTGGGTGCCCTTCAACTCTGTATCTTGGGTGATTATAATCACTTATGGGCCCGGAATATTGGCTATGAAATCCATGTAGTTTTTTTTTTCTATTTTCACGGACAAAGTTTTGAGGATATGTGTCTGTATGGTGCCAATTTGCTGTTACTGACCAAAATAATCCCTTACTTATGCTTGATTCTTTTACTCCATTAAGGGCTTCTAGTTCACTTGTTCGTTTGTGAAAATGCTTTTCTGTAGACGATGATTCTTCATAACCTGACAAAAGTTGGGTGTCATATCTTTGGTGTACTTGGATATGGTTGTCTTTTCGGATTTGGAAGATAGTGATCTTGAAGGTGATGAATATTGTATGACCTTCCTTTTTCTGGATATTTTCTTGCCACTGAGTGGTATCTTAAAACGGTGACAACCATTTGTACAGTAGTTTGTATTGTGGTTTCCTTCTGGTCAGAAGTCACTTTGCCAAATACTGTAACATTGTGGTTTTTTCTACAAGTACCCCTATAGTATATAGTTCAGTAAGATACCAGAGTAGGAGATAGGCTTCAGGAGAAAATAATCCGGAATGATTTGGATTTAGGTGGATGGTGGTGAGGAATGGATATGTCGGAGACTAAGGTAGACCAAGAAGGGGGCTTTGATCCAATCCATATCTATGGACGTACAATACAAGGAGTCTATGAAGAGTTTCAATACCCCTGCTTGTCAGGACATTCTTGAGGAGGTCTTGTTGCAAAACTTGAGGCATATGACTGACCAAAGATTCTACCGATTCCTTCTCTGGTTGTGTGAGGTTGAGCATATAGATCACAGGGATGATGGATGAAATTTGACGTTGGGTTCTTGATAGAAAATATGGAAGGAAATTATCTTTTCCTTTTATGTGTTTGACCTCAAATTTCCATTGAGAAAACCAACTTTCCCATCGGAGTAGCTGTGCTTGGGGGAGAGACTTTTGCTTAAATTGTATCATGTTTGGGAATGATGACATGTCCATTTCTATGAGAAAATGTTGCCCAATAAGATGAAACTCAAACTTTTCAATACCTCTTTTAACCGCGAGAATTTATTTGTATGTAGAGTGGTAGTATTTCTCGCTTTCTTTGAAAGCTCCGCTCTTGTAGCCACATATCGGCCTGTTGCCCTTCTCATCTTATTGAAGTAGAACAACACCCCAATAGCAATCACTTGCATCTTTTTGTAGATCTCTTTTTCCTTTTGATGGGACTTTTAATGCCGGGAGAGTTTTTGTAATATGGTTCAACTCCTTTATTGCATCTGTGCATTTCTAGTTCCATGGAGTAGCGTCTTTCTTTAGGTGGGCTGATAATATTGACCGGTGCTTTGGTAGGTCATGGATAAAATCTGCCATATAATTGACAATGCCAATAAATTGCTGGATTTTCTTGTACGATAGCTTTTAATCTGGGAATTCTTCAAGTTGTGTAGCGATATGAGGCTGAAGATAGTATTGACCTATGGAGATATGAATCCCAAGAAAATCAAGTTTTGTTTCTTCGACGACCATCTTTTTCTCCGAAAGCATTATCCCATATTGTTGAACAATATTATGAAACTCTGATAGCAAGGCAGAGTGTTAATCAATATCCATGGAGAACAAGATGATGTCGTCTATATATACCAAGGCGCTTGTGAGGATTCGTTCGAAGATCTTGATCATTGCTTTCTGGAATAAGGATGAAGCTGTTTTTAACCCAAATGGCATGACCTTCAATTGGTAATGTCGATCAGGAATGCAGAAAGCGGTTTTTGGTCTTTCTTTTGGTCTGATCCCTAGTTGCCAAAATCCGGCCTTAAGATCAAATTTTGAGAATACTTGTGCTTGGGGTAGTTTTTGAAAAAGAAATTCTCTTTTTGGTAGTGAAAACTTGTCATCGGTAAGGAAGTGGTTAAGAGGTTGCTCATGTTCCTCCGGATTTTCTGTTTCACTCTCAACCACTTCTTCAACCTGGGTTGGCTCAGCCATCATAAATTCTGGCATTAAAACTTCGTCTACTGAATTTTGAGATGTAGATTTCTTTGTTTTGGGTCTGGATAAACTGGTTAGAAGAGAGGAGATGGGATTATGATGTTCTATCATGAATTGTGAGGCCTCTTCTGGATCTTGAGTCGTAGGAAGATCATTCTCAGTTATTGTTGATGTTTTTTCTCCGTCTTTTGATGCAAATTGCCTCTTTTTCGTTATATGTCTTTCTTCAAGATCGTTTGTCAGAAGGAATGACGATGCTCCGAAAGGGCTTAGTTCTGGAGGTAGAAGAGGAAGGGCTTGTGGATGCTTCTCAAAGGGTCGTGTATAAACTGGGTATGGGGTAAATATGTCGCAGGGCATATTTGGTGGTATTTTGGTGGGTTTTGTAAGGAAGATAATTGTGCTTTAAAAGATTTTAAATCACTCTTTTGGTGAAATAAGTGGAGATGCTATAAAAGCTGTTGTAGCAAGTCGCAGCAGTTCTTGGTGTAATAAAGAGATCTTTGATGTATCTCTTTTACTACAAGATCCATGATACCCACCTTTTTATTTATTTGTTGCAACACATTGTTTAGGGCTCGTTCATTTTATGACTGCCACTTTAATGTTGCTTATGCAGCACTTATTTGCTTTATTAAACCGTACAGATTTTTGGTGACTCGATTTTTGATCTTCCAAGAATGTTTAGAACTTTCTTGCTCAACTTCTGTTGGTGGAAAATCTCTCTTGAGGAGAGGATGGACCAAACTTGTAGCATGGGGGGATATCTTTTTGTAAATTTTCATGTTTTCTTGTTTTGAATATTGTACATGATATTCAAAAGTTTTTCCAATTGGTTCTCCTAGAAGGCCAACATTTGGATTACCTGACACATATTTTTCTTTAAGGATTTGTTGGGAGGATTATTTGTTTCTATTTCTTTTCTTTGGGTAATCATCCTCATCTGAGTCTGTTAGCATGTAATTTTGAGAGTCACAGACATCAAAGAATTTGTGTCAAGACTTGTCTTTAAATACATATACCGGGTCTCCAAGATATTTAAACGAATGTATAAAAATGTTAAGATAACTCTCATTTTGTTTCATTGGGATGAAGAGTGGAGTGATTGTATTTATTTCAGTAAAGAAAATTAGTGGACAAGATTTTGAATCTGATTCCTTTATTAAAAATATCTCAATGGTGCCTTCTTTTTGTTTGGTAATTTTGGAGTCTAGGGATTGTAGAGGAGTGTTTATTTCATGTATCGTTTCATAGTTGGTAATCCAAGACTCTAGGAGTAGTAGATGATTTCATCTTTCGGAATTTGTTTAGGGATATCGATACAAGATGGGTTATGTTGTGATTCAAATTGAATAAAGAGAGCATCATTTGTATCTCTTGGAAGACTAAGATCCATTGCATGGTTTTGAACCCTATATGCCATTTGATGGTGAAGAGTTGCTACATATGTATTTCCAACTTGTGGAGTTCCAGTTATTTGTAGTTATATTTGAAGATTTTGGGGAATTTGTGGGTCTTCTAATGCCATGTTAAAATTTGGAAATTGGGTGATGATTACAGTACCTGCATTGAGTGTTGTTTGAATGGTTGCAATACACGCATGTTTGTATTATTTGAACCTTGTATTAAGTAAGGCAATTTGTGCTACAACAGGCAGACCTTTCCTACCATGGAGAGTTAGTGCTAAACGTACTGCTCCATGATGAAGGTGGGTGTAACCACTTGTTTTCCATGTGTGAAGCATAGCTTCATTAAGTCGGAGAGGAATCATTTGTTCTGCTTCTGTAGCTGGAACAAAATGTTGTTCTAACTGTGAGACTAGAACAATTTCTCTAACTGAATTTTTATGTGGGCAAGTGCTTGTTTGATAACTTTTGGAAATGAGGAATTTAGTTTTGTAAAGGCTCGATATGGATTTCAAAGGAACTTGAGTAATAGGGACCTTACTATTTTCATTTACATACTCTACTTCATAAAGATAATCTACTTTACTAGCATTTGACTTATGAAGAGAAGAAGAAGACGCATGTGCTAAGATATTAGAAATTTTTTCCATATTTTTGAGATGAAGCCAGAAACCATAACAGAATGTCTTATTTCTTATCAATCCTTCAAAATATTAAATTATAATAAATTACCCCCCTTTTACATGATAAGTAAGTCTAAAGTATTAACTTGTTTGTTCTTAAATTACTAAACCGAGACAACAAATAGTTTTAATTTTTATCTCAAGGTACAAGCCTTTAAGAACATCATACACCTTTCATACCTTGATGGTACACTTAGCTTGTTCATATATGGTACCAAGCATTCTATTTATACTACTTCCATGATAAGTATGCATCATACACCTTGCATACCTTGATGGTACACATAGCATTTTGCCTAAGAAACTTATGTAGTGATAAGCTCAAAATTCTACCGGTTAACTTAGTAGTTTTTAAGACAATAAGACGATATGGTGAAGCGGTATTGATGGATTTAATCCATTATTACCAATTCCAAGTATCATGATCATAATGGAGTTTTAAGTGACGTTAGAGCGGTGCAAGAGACTTAACTAAGTCCCAAGGACGGCTAGGAAACATGTCAAGCAAGAACAAGTGAAAATTTATCCAAAGGAAAAACAAAGAAGAAATCAAAGAAAACAAAACAGCACTTTTGGCGCACCGTGCGCCCTCCTGGAAGTGCAATAGGCGCACCGTGCGCCCACTCTGACGAACATCAAGCTTTGTTACGGGCCTTCACCAAAGTAAAGCCCATTAATCATCTATCATGTGTGGACTATATAAAGATGAAAACACTAGGTTTCATCTTATTTTTTCATCTTATGCTTTAGCTTTTCAATCAAGTTGTATTTTGGAGATTAATTTCTTATTATTGGGTATTCAGATCTACTATGAAAAACTAATTTTAATTTCTTAATCAAATTCCAAAGGTGGAAGTCTTTTGGTTGTAAGACAGTATAACCTTTCCCTACTTATCCTAATTGTTGTTAATCTCTTGTATTAATGTTGGGTTATTTTTTTCTTGGATTGATTAATTTGTTAAGTGTGATTTACTTGCAATATTAATCATTGTTAAGAACCTTAATCTATTATTGATAGAATTGTTAAGTGTGTATTCCTTGCAATTCTTCTTGTGCAACAACTTGTGGGTTGAATTAGTGGATGTGATTTCTCCCTAATTTATTCTATAGAAAGAGATTATCTTGTGATTAGGCATTAATTGTGTTCATTGTGCTTGATTACCTCTATTAGATCTGTAATGCTCTATATTCTTGTTGATTTAACCAATGTATGTTTTCTACTTGGTGGTTAATAAGTTGGGTCATCAATTAAGTGTGATTTCCTTGTTGATGACTTATATTAAGGAGATTTAGGAGGTTTACTCCATAATAGGGTGATTAAGATAATTGCGGGGTTGGATTGTGTCTAGGATCGATACATTAGTGGAAACCGGGTGGATTGGATTAAGATCTTTTCTCATTTTGATTAATTTTATATTTATTTGTTTACTTTTTGCATACTTTTGTTTGAATTTCTTGTCTTTGATATCATTTAATTTGTTCTTGAAACTAAACCAAACCCCACCCCACCCCTTTTTACATATTGCTTTGTTACTTACATGATTTCTCTAGTAACCTTTTGTTTACACATTTGCATCTCCCCCTTCCCTTGGGTTCGACCCTTTCTTATCGTTATACTTAGTTTGTTGTGTAGCATTAAGTTAGGTTATAAATTGTTAGTTTGACCGTCTTAAATAGCGACGTTTTAGGCGAGTCATGTAGCCTACTTATCTTAAACCTAGCACACACCTATTTATCTTACACCTAGCACACACCTACTTTTCATAATTACCCGTATGGTAATTTTTTTATTTATTCTTATGGTAATTTTGCTTAATTATTTACATTTCATTGTCTTCAGTATTATTGAGGAGGTGAGCGAAAGATCAATGGTGATGTCAAGACTTTTTCTAAGGTCAATGCGTTATTCGCAGATGCAAAGTTCTTTGAGGAAAACGAGACTTTAAGTGAATTTCTACCATCCATTATCTCATCAATCAGCTGGGAAGGGGGGCAAAGGCAAAGAAGTTGTAGGGTCTCCAAATAGTTATCTGAAAAAATGTCAAGATAGAGGAGGGCCAGAGTAGCCAATCTTAGAGCAACGACAAAGCAAATCAAGTATTGCGAGCTAAGGAAGAAGAACTAAAAAATGTGACTCCAGTGTTGCGATACATTCATAAGTCATGAAGCAAGGAAGGGGAAAGTTCTTTTTCAGAATGTCAAAGTTCAAAGACTAAGCCCAAGGAGAAAGCCAAGTCCAACCACGTAGTCAAGTTAGAAAGGATGGTAAAGCTGGTCACTCCCCTACCTAGTGCGGTCAAAAATTAAGTTGTGAGGCATGCTCCTGCAGAATTTATCCCATCGTCAAGGAAGTGAGGGACAAGAAAAGGGTGAGTTCCATTCCAATGCATATAAGTTGCTGGCCAATGATGGATGTGACTTTGAAAATCGCACTCCACTTGGAAATATTATCAATGTTGAGCCTTATGGTCTGAAAGAGACTCAAAAGAAACATTTGAAGGAGTAGGGTAGCTTAAGTGCTGCAACAATCGGTCTAGGCTATGAACCTCTAGCGCCTATAAGGATTGAAGCTCGTCGAAGAGGATACATTGTCCTCTCAATAGATCACAGAACCGAGGAGCTGGCTAGGTTGATTGAACCAAATTAGGCGCTTACCTAGGCCTTAAAGAGTATGGGAAATGAGGCGCTTACTATAAGCATGACTATCCCCCCTCATCGACCCACTACCTTTGAGGGCACGGGTGCACCGAATCTACTAGACAATTGGCATCGTGAGATGGAGAGTATCTTCAAGGTAATGAAATGTCCCGGGAGCATGCAAGTGGACCAGGTTGCGTTCCACTTAAGGAACCAAGTCTAGAAGTGATTGTTTAGTGAGAGGGTGCTCATTAGGGATTATTTTAAGGATCGGGGGGTTGATTCGATACCTTGGGAAGAATTTAAGGCGAAGATGAGGCAAGATTTCTTACCCGAGCACATTAGAAGAAAGTTGAGAGCAGAGTTTGATTCCTTCAAGATGACTGGAGATATGACACACAGAGTACTATATTAAGTTAAATGAGTTAGCGAGATATGCGGATGATGTGCAGCTGAACTGTGGGAAATAACTGTTTACATCCCCTTAAAAATTAGGATTATAACAAAATTATATAATATGAAATTGCAAGTCATAGATATGAAAACGATACAAATGTAGAGAAAAAGAATTAAACCTTTGGTCCTAGCAATTGGCGTAAAGAACAGAGATATCAAGGTAGATATCCTCCTAATCGTTGCACCCAAGATTGTATGAGAAAAACCCTTCTCTTATGCTAGAAAGAGAACTAAAGTTACTGTTAACTTTTGTTTTGTAATTTTGTCAAAAGTTCCTGTCAACTTTTTGTCTGTTGTGTGATATTTTGATGAGATGGAGGCAGTAGAGAATCAATTAGGTTAGAAAAGCCAAAAACTCAATTTATACTTTTCTCCTCTTCTGAAAACTCACGGCCCTTTTGGTTTTTATATGAGGAAATTTTAGTCTCCTCAAATAACTACCCATTGACCCGAAAACCCGAGTGTATCTGGATACATTCGTTTTTGTTCATTTTAGCTTCCAATATAATGTAATATACTATAATCGTCGTATTTACATGGACCGACATTATAATCCATCATTAATTATAAATATCCGTATATTTATAATTTGCCAATTAATTATAACGGTTTATGATTAATTAGCTTACATTATATACTATAATTAAATATAACTTTTTATATTCAATTTTACGAATTACAGTTAATTCGTCTCAGCTAACTTTCGTCTCATCATCACATTGACTAACCTTTTAGTCAATTACACTGACTAACCTTTTAGTCATATAATAGGGTATCAATATGATTATTTTCTCAAATAATCACATCTCTCAAACACATCCTATAGGTGTGACTTTTAGGGACCAGTTGATCACCGCCATCTGTATGACAATAACGTCAAACTTATCTAGCAAGCCAACCGTTATTGATAAACGTTAATCAACTGATTATTATACAAAGTATACCCTCTGAACCTACAGAGATTTATTTATGTTATTGAACTAACTGGAGGACACTAGCTCCAACATGAACAAGAAGGCTTTGGCCCATCGGTTTGATAAGGGGTTGATCCAGAAAATGATGGATAAACTAGCCGCAGAGGTGGTTTATGATAGTGAGGGTAGAGGCAATTTCACTTATAAGCGGAGTAACTATAACCAATTTAAGTCTTACTCCGCGGGGATTAGGCCACAAGAGGTTTGAGTGTTGTAGCCTCGGAGCCCCGGAGCCCCGGAGGAGGAGGTTTTATAAATCCTAGCATCAAAGCTATTCGCAAGGTCTGAGTCAAAGTATGGCTAATAATCGTCCGACGAGGTTATGGAATAATCAGGGTGGTCATAGTACTAACAATAGTGGCTTCAACCAAAATGGTGGGAACTTACATCGCCCGAACAAAAATATGAACCCAGGTTCGGCATACAAGTCTACTGCATTGGCAAGCACAGTGCAAGGTGGGAGCCAAAAGAAAAGTGTTAAATTATTCATGATGGTCAAGCAAGCGGCGTAGGATGATGCTCAAGTGGTTACGGGTACCTTTCTTGTTAATAATAAACCGTCTCCTTTGTTTTATTTGATTTGGCGGCGAACCATTCTTTCGTGTCTAGAAGTTATGCTTTAGTTTTAGGTTTAGGAAAGAGTGAGTTGGTAAAATATGAAGTATTTATACCGTCGGGGGAGTCTGTGTCTTGTTGTAAATTGTATCGAGGGGTGTCTTTGATTGTGGGGCAAGTGGATTTCCATATTGACTTATTTGAGTTTCCTTGACGGGTTTGAGGCTATTGTCGTGATGGACTAGTTGGGTAAATATAAGGCAAAAATTAATTGTCGTCAAAAAAAGGTTTCATTGAGGAGTCTTAAGAGAATTAGAGTGTCCTATCGAGACTTTAAACTGAAGCCGAAGGTAAAGATTATTGTAGCTATAACCTTGAAGTCTTATTCGAGGATGAGGTATCCGATGATTCAATGTCATGTGAGGGATACTCGAATGGAGAAGTCATCAACATCTAGTATATTGGTCGCAAGTGAGTTCGAGGATGTCTCTCAGGATGAGATACGAGGATTACCTCCGAAGAGGGAAATTGACTTTAGTGTGTAGTTGAAGCCGGGGACAAGTCTTATCTCTAAGGCCCCGTATCGTATGGGACCGAAAGAGATAAAAGAGTTGAAGAAGCAGCTGAATGAGTTGTAAGATAACGATTATATAAGACCGAGTGTGTCACCATGGGGCGCACCAGTTTTGTTTGTGAATAAGATGGATGAATGTTTACGGCTATGCAATGTTTACCGCGAACTGAACCACTTACGAGGATTGATGACTTGTTTGACTAGTGGAGTGGAGCTAGGGTGTTTTCGAGAATTGATTTGAGGTCGGTTATCATCAGGTGAGGATCAAGGATGGCGACATTCCAAAGACAGCTTTTCGTTTGAGGTAGTGTCTTTATGAGTATGACGTGATGCCATTTGGGTTGAGTAACGCATTAGCAATGTTTATAGATCTTTTGAACCGGATCTTCAGTCAATTTCTGGAGACTTTTGTTGAGTTTATGGATCCTGTACTCAAGAGGGTGAGGGGGTGAATTGAGTACTCTTTTTACAAATTTCATTGCTTAAGAAACTTAAAATCAAATTATCAGTACTGATTGTGAAATGAACAGTCCGTCGTACTGTTCAATCAACTTGTCTTTAGAGTACGTGATAATTTTTTCAAATAAAACGAATGCAATAACGAATGTAATAAGGAAATTGTTTGTAGTCTTATGAAAGCAATCCTGATGGATAAAAACAATAGCCTATAGGTAGAGTCTTTAAGTTTGCGGAAGCGTGCACGATTATAAAAAGCAATAAACGAAAGAAAGTAAATTAAAGAGAAACAAACACAAACGATTTTTAAGTGGTTCGACCTACACTCTTAAGGTCTACGTCCACTATCTCACTTATTAATTTTTCTTTAATAATCAACCCCGACTACAAAGAAACCCCCACAACCTACACCGGTTGTGCGACTCGAGTACAAAACCCTTGTACCCCAACACCCCACAACTAACTCTAGTTGTGTAGACTCGAGTGCTAAACTCTTAGCACCCCAAAGATCTCTCTTTAGATATGAAATATTAAAATCAAATGTGTCTCTTTTACTATATCTTCAAATATGACTAATAGAGACGAAATTGAATTCCTTATAGCAAGAGAATCGAGCAATACAGTACAGAGTTGCAAATTAAACAGTCTCAAGAACAGTTCGATACATAGACAGACACCTTTTCAGAAAATATTTGCAAAATGGATTTAAAAGCTTAAAACACAAAAACCTAATTTTGCAAAAACGTTAAAGCACATGAAAAAGGTAATTATTTCTGAATTAATAGTCTTGTATTTATAGGAGAAGTGTTGAAAATAAATTTCCTAAATTAAAGCAAAAAGATAATATATCTTGAGAAGATAATTCAAGAATATTTTAAGATAACAAAAAGATCTTTTTACTTATTCTCCAAGCAAAAATAACTTCCAAGATTTTGATCCTCAAATGCTATTATAAACTGAAAGTTTATTTGCTAGGCTATTTTGTTCAAAGATATAATTTTTTATAAAATACTTTATTTCGATATATCATTTAAGAAAAGAGTTTGGAAAATCCTTTCAGCAGTTTCCATAACCAGATCTCAATTGAACAATTCAGCGGACTGTTCAATTATTGCTCAGTAATATATTTGCTCGTTCCTTTACTTTTACAATACACATGACACTAAATAACGACACACTTCTCTTCAAGCTTCATGTCTTCATTAAATATCCTTTGAACCTATTGAGAACACACACATTAGTAGCACAAGGAAAACATTAAACGAAATACTTGTCATCATCAAAAGAACATATCTCAACAACTTTTGTGGTGGTCTTTATCGATGATAGCCTTGTCTATTCCAAGACTATGGAGGATCATAAAAAGCATTTAAGGATTATACTGGAGACATTGAAGGACAATCAGCTTCATGCTAGATTGTCTAAGTGTGAGCTCCGACCGGAGAAGGTGGGGTTTTTTAGGCATATCATTTCGAAGGAGGGCGTGATGGTTAATCCGGGTAAGATTATGGCGGTGTCTAATTGGGAGGAACCAAAGAATAGGGCTGCGGTGAGTAGCTTCTTGGGTTTAGCTGGGTACTACAGAAGGTTCGTCAAGGATTTTTCCAAGATTGCTAGAGCTATGACGACATTGATGAGGAAGAAGAATAAATTTCAGAAGGATAAGAACTGTGAGACAGAGTTCCAAACATTAAAAGAGCGTTTGACCACAGCTATTGTCTTAGCTTAGCTTTGTCAGATGGCAGTGAGAGGTTTGAGGTGTATACGGCTGCTTTTAAGTGTGGTTTTGGTTGTGTTTTGATGCAGAATAGAAAGTTGATAGCTTATGTGTTAAGACAACTGAAATCGTACAAAGTGATTTATCCTACTCCTGTTTTGGAGTTGGGTGCAATTGTATTCGCTTTGAAGATTTGCATGCACCACCTTTATACGGCAACCTTTAAGTTGTTTTCATATCATAAATGCTTGAAATACATTGATACTCAAAAGAAGTTGAATATGGGGCATAGGCGATGGATGGAATTGATTTGCGATTATGATACAGAAAGTTTCTACCACGGAGCGAAAGGTAATGTGGTGGAAGATGTTTTTAATACAGGAGTAAGTGATCAATTATTATTTGACACAACTGACAAAGAAGTTCTTTTAAGTACTACAAATTGGACTAATTCATTTGGACTGAATTCAAGTCTAATTCATGATGTCTGATTAATGACGCTTATTTTAATGAGTCAATTGCTTATTGGAAGTGATTAAGAACTCCTTCTCTTCTCAACATATGGTTGACATATTAAATAAAGTACGGAGTTTCGTTTGTGATTCAATTAAGGGAATTAACAAGAATAAGATGCAGAGTTATTTCCAAGGCAACGCATTTCATATTTACTGAAAACAGAAGCCTTAATCAATTGGGTTAATGTTAGTAACTCATGAAGATTTAAGTATCTCGCAAGTCTATTGGAGATAAACAAGTACCTTTATTTAACGTAATAAGTGGTGTGCGTTTTCATATTTACGTACATTCATTTCCTAAGTCACCATAAATAAGTGATAATGTAATTGATTATGATCATCACATTTTTAATACAAAAATACATTAAAGTTCTCATTGAATTTTGATTTAAGAGTTGAGAAGTAATTCAATTCTATCTTGGTTTTCTAGCTGCGGTTAGTGAAATCATTCATTTAATTATTAGGCAAGGTTGTCTAATATTAATTACCCGAGTTTGTATAAATTCAAGGTCGGGTTTATACAATCATATATTTAACTCTTATTTTATATTTAATTATAAAACTAAAACCCTTAAAAAAAGTGCTTTTATTTATTTATTTCCACTTGGTGGAAATCATATACAACTTAACACTTCCGCTAACGTATCATCTAATATCAAAGCTTCGGCTCTTGATTTTCTAGTCAAGTGATCATGGTGGACGGTAACGAAGATGTAAATCTTAGACGTAATAAGGAGATTGCTGCCCTTATCGAAGGTTTTAATGCTCAAACTACTGTCTTAGAACAATTACGAAACTTGATCCTTAAGGATCGTAATGTTCACAGACTATCTCCGCGCCATGACGACGAACCTAGACGTAATGTTGATGATCACAACGTAAATGAATTACCTGAATTCAATGGAGGAACATACCCGGAAAATTATTTGGAGTGGGAACGTAAGATTGAACGTAAGTTTGAGTTCAAAAATCTTAATGATGAAAAATGTTCCATGTATGCTATCTTGAAATTGGTGAGAAATACATCACTTTGGTTTCAGAATTTAAAAATTCAAAGAGCACCTGAAAACAAAGAAAAGATAAATTCTTGGGAGACCTTAAAACGCAAATTGCGCTAAAGGTATGTTCCTAAAATCTACAAAAAAGAGCTTTATAGAAGGGCCGCCGATTTCGTTCAAGGATCTTTAAGCGTGCATGAATATATTTATGAATATGAGAAAGTTACTAGAAGAACAAAAGATGGTACGATTTCTGAGAGGCTTAAATCAAACTATTACAAACATAGTCGTTATGTATCCTTCTTTTTCTTTTGATAATTCATTTTCATTATCTCTTAAAGTTAAGAAACAACAAAATACTCCTCGCACTGCTTCATTCGGTACTAACAGCAAAACTTGGAGTAATAAGCATGAAGGGACATCAAAATCTGGAGGCTCTAGCTCAAACATAAAATCTCAATTACCACCGAGACAAGAAGTTGGTAGTTCACATACCAAGGGTATAGAACGTGACTTGAGTAAAGTTCGTTGCTTCAAAGCCATTGCTTTGGTCATTATCAAAGTGAGTGCCCAAAAAAACGTATTGTTACTTTACGTGAGGCAATTGAAATAAGGGATGAGATATATGAATAATTATAAAAAGAGGAAGAAGAAGACTTTGAAACAAATGAGAAAATTGAAACCGAGGGATTCGAGGTTCCTATTGGAGGAGAGTCATTGGTAATTCGACGCTCTATACATGCCAAACTTGAACCCATTGATACTAAATAGAGGGAAAAACTTTTTCACACACGATGTCTTGTTAAAGGTAAATGGTGCAATGTGATAATTGATGGGGAGAGCTGGACAAATGTCGCTTCAACTGAAATGGTGGACAAGCTGTCTTTGAACACTCATATTCATCCAAAACCTAATAAAACTCATTGGTTGAATGATGGAAACGAGGTAAAATAAACAAAACAAACTCTTGTAAATTTTGCGAGAATTTTTGTGTGATGTGGTGCCTATGAATGCTTGTCATCTCTTATTGGGTCGTCCATGGCAAGAAAACTGAATTAAAACCTATGTCTCCAAATGACATAAGAACCACTATGAATAAAAGCAAGAAATCAGACTTAATAACATTTGCAAGTGCTAAAGATTTTGAAAGGGAATTGAATAACGGAGGCCATTTTTTTGCTCATTTTGTCAAAGAAGGAGAAAGTGCAAAATATGGTTGTTTGGAGGTGCAACCTTTACTCCAACCCTTGATGGAGAAATTCCATGACGTTGTGATACACGGATTTGTGATCCTGGCCGAACTGTGGTAAGCGAAGAACCACGGAGGGGCGCACTTGGATGGACAAGCGTAGAAATACGCATTTGTGGAGTCGCCACCAATTTTTATGGAAAATTGGAACCGTTCGAATACTTCATGCCATGTCAAGAGACAAAGTAATTACATGAACACTAAGAACTCATTACCCTTAGCATTCTATGTTTAGAATTACTCTCGTGGATGCCAATAAACACGAATGTTCACAAAGATCTGGAGTGAGGGGTGAGGGTATGTATTAGGAAGTTCTTTAATCGAACACCTAATCCCTTCTGCCTCGATAGTGGCCGCTACTAATGGTTAGAGAAATCGTTCGTATTTGATATGTTATCGATTATATGCATGCAATGCAACATCAACCATTTTAATCCTAGCATGTGAATAAGACTATGTCGGTGAACATGCAATTAGCAGTGAGGGGTGAGGGTATGTATTTAGAATGAAATTGGCAATTAGTAGATGCTGCGATCCTTCCAGAAGGCGAAGCTGCTGCAGCGATTCTTCTCGTCGTAATGATCACCGCTAAAAAGGTTTTATAAAAAAAAAAAGGTTTTGATTAAAATCGACTTTGAATTTATTTCTGACGTGAATCTTACATTAATTGAATGAATAATAAATAATAATAATAAAATATGGTATTTACACCCTCAGACTTACATGTTTGACGAACGAGATATACTAAGTTAACGTTTTAGCGATAGCTCGACTCGAATTTTTGTAGAAAGTGCCCTCTTTAAAAGACTAAAAAATCGATTGATTAATTGATTTAATTATTGGTTGATTGTGTAGTGGTCAAATTGGTGGGTCATGCAAACGTGATGGGTATCCATATGGATCTAAGCTTACGTGTTCGATTGATCAAGCACGCAGATGTCAAAAAGCTTAGAGCAAGGCCTATAATGCAAAGAGAGAAGAGAAGGGAGGAACACTCACATGCCTTAAAAGTCAGAACAGGGCTTTCCTTCTATAGTAGAAAATATGAAGAGTTTTGGAATGACTCAAACGTTGGAAAGATATCTCGAAAATATTTTGAAAACAGAGAAAACACGCTGGGAAGGGGCGCAGCAGGAACAGCGATCCTTCAAAGAGGCGCAGCACCTGCTGCGTTATTTCCTAGAGGTTTCCTTCTAGGAAATAAAAGATTTAGGAGAAGCACAACGCATATTAGGTATCCGAATCTATAAAGATAGATCCAAGAGAATATTGGCTTTAAGTCAGGAATCTTATATGGATAAGATTATTCGACGATTCAACATGGAAAAATCCAATAGAAGTCTTGTTCCTTTGGGTAGTGGGATCCTTTTGAGGAAGTCTCAATCACCCACGAACCTGAAGAGGTTGAACGCATGAAATTGATCCCCTATGCTTCTGCCGTAGGATCGATCATGTATGCCATGATATGCACACGTCCTGATGTCTCGTATGCTTTGAGCATGACAAGTAGATATCAAGCCAATCCAGGTGAGAGTCACTGGATAGCAGTAAAGAATGTCCTTAAGTACTTGAGAAGGACTAAGGATTCATTCTTAGTGTTTGGAGGAGAGTCTGAATTATGTGCTAAGGGTTACACTGATTCAAATTTCCAAACCGATAGGGATGATATGAAATCTCAAGGTGGATTTATTTATATGATAAATGGAGGTGCAGTTAGCTGGAAGAGCTTCAAAGAGTCAGTTATTGCGGATTCTACAACGGAGGCTGAGTACATTGCAGCATCTGAGGCTGCTAAGGAAGCTGGTTGGATAAGGCAGTTTTTAGAGGGGCTAAGGGTAGTTCCTTCTGCCAAAGATCCTATCACGATCTTTTGTGATAACAGTGGGGCGATCTTTCAAGCTAAAGAGCCCAAGTCTAGTAATAAGTTTAGACATGTACTTAGAAAATTTCATGTTATAAGAGATTACATTGAAAGGAAGGAGATTGCGATATGTAAGGTTGGGACAAATGATAACATTTCTGATCCCTTAACCAAGCCCTTATCGCAGGCTAAGCATGACCAACATGTTGTTTCCATGGGTCTTAAACGCATGCCAAATTTGTATTAGATTATGAGATATGAAATAAAAATTGTGTTTTTATTAATCATATATGATAATCACTTTTATCGTTTGAGTTATATTTTTAACTTTTAATTATGTAACTTTGTTATATCCAAATGGGTTGTAGAGACAATTGGACCCCATTAAAGTGAACTGGATTAACATTGTATTGACCCATAGTCACTTATATGAAGTAACACCTCGAAGTGACTATATTGTGGTGCGATTGATGGCAAGTTCAAGTGTCATAGGGTTATCGGGATGACCAATCGATCACATAGGCAGACTGTATAAGACACTCTGTCGGGAAGTGACCGCTTATAGAATTCTGACAATTCTTGTAGCCTGGTCGTAGCAAGAGCTACTAGTATTCTTTTTTAGTCAATTCTTTGACTAAAGACTGTTCGCCTAAGGTGGCAATTTTTCAGAATGACTTTGATTTATGCTATACGACCTTCGTAACTGGGGTCAAATGAGCATCTTTTGGGTCATGATGAACTATGGCTATTCAAAGGGAATAGGGTGATAGGAATTGTCCACCTCTTGTCAGGGTTGTTTTAAATCTCAAGGCCACTTGAGGAGGAGTAAGCTGAAAATGCGTGGCCACGCTCGGAAGGTATCTATGGTAGATAATTCCGGTCAGACAGTTACTCTCCTGATCGAGGAAACCACTCTTGATATGATCAAATGCAAGTACGACCTGCAAGACACCTTGCATTGAGTGGGAGATTGTAATAGGACAAGAGAATTGGTGACGCACACTTGTCTCGGACAAGTGGGAGATTGTTGGAGTAAATGTCCTCAACAATAGTGCGATCACAAAATATAAATCTCGATAATAAGAATACAAAGGGATGATGAATGTTATAGTCAACTGGTCAACATTAATCGGTAACGATTGGCTTGCTAGAGTTTGACATTACTGTCGTATGACGGTGGTGATCAGTTGATCCCTTAAGGTCACACCTATAGGACAATTCTCTTAATTGTAAAGTTAATTAATTGTATATCGATACAGATTAATTAAATCCTTAAATATGAACAAATTCTATTTATAAGTGAAAACTTATGTCTTATTGTAATGAGATTAAATAAGACGCAATTTTTGTAATTTAAATGTTTTATTACTAAAATTGATTATTGTTTATGAAACAATTTGAGATAAGAATGATTATTTGATTATAATTACAAAGAGTTGTAGATTATATCAATTGGACTTAATGTGACCCATTTTATATATATGTAATTATGAATTACTATTTGTCTTGTTATATAATGTGAAATTATATTTAATTTGTTAAATATACATTTATTTATCCTAATGACATGTGACTTGGTACATGACATACCACATTACAAGTGACAAAATTAAAAAGATAAAATGGAGTCCATTTTCTGTGGGTGTCCGTTTTTGGGCTTGATTAAGGTAAATATGATTATTTTAATTGTTAAAAACATCATCATAATACCTATATGCATAGCCCTTGGCCTAAGATTTTGATAAGAATAAAATGTGAGCATGCTTGGGGCTCTCCCAAGACATGCATGCCCGCACCCCACCCCCATAACCCTATGAGAATAAGTTCTCATTTGGTACAACAAGAAATAATTCATGCAAAAATCTCCTTATCTCACTAGAATTTGTCATTAAAGAGTTTATGAGTATTTTGTTCTAAGAATCTAATATCTTCATATTCATTACTATTGTAGTAATATTATTAGAATTAGATTTTCATTTTAAGGTTACTAATAATATTTCTAGTAAACTTATTATTGGTATTAAGGGATAGTCTTGGGTGCAATCAAGAGGAGAGTTTCTACTATTAAAACTAGGAGTTCATCCTCAACTTTTAAGCTCAAGAACAAGGTAGGAAGGAGTCCTATTTTGTGCCCAAATTTGTTATAAGATCAATGTAAGGAAAAGTTTCTTCTTATCTTTGTATTTTAGTTATGCATGCATAAGATCCATTAGTTTATTGGGTAAACTAATTGTATAATGATATTAGAAATGTCAAATATCGAGTTCAAGTAACTTACAAGCGGTATCAAGAGCCTTGGTTGTTGCATGCATAATCGATTTTTAGTTTTTTCGAGTTATGGTAACTTAAAGAAACCTAGTAATTTGTGTTTTATAAGATAAAATCACAAATTTATTTGCATGTCAATAATTTCTGGTCCTAAAATTATTTTAGTTCATTTTGATGATTTATGGAAATTTATAGTGCTCAAATATGATTTATAGTAATTTTGTTACATTTTAATGAGTAAAATGATGTTTAAAATACTAAAAAACAGTTAGACTTATCTTCTGACCTTGAAATTTTTACACAATATCACACATGCATTTTACTTACTGTATGTAAAATTTCGTGTGAAGTAGATTTGTTTCGTGTGATTTATTATTTTTATATGATAAAATGAAATAAATAAAGGTCAAATGGTTAAAAATACTTTCGCTTTGAATCTTACCATGAAAGTTTAGTATGTTGTCACATGCATGTTTTAATGTTAGACTGGACATTTTGAGACTAATGTGATTTGTCTAGCATGATTTATGATTTTTTAATGTAAAAATGACATAAATAGTGACTAATTTAGAAAATATAGCTAAAATAAATTTCATGTCAAGAGAAAATTGTTCCTGGTTGCATAAATGTCCCAATTTTAAGATCTAATGTTGAAATTTTAATATGATTAATTTTTGCATGCTTTATGTATTTTATTTGATAAAACCGATAAAGCGCAACCACTTTTCTCAAAAACCGATTCGAAATTTTTAAACCATGTTTTTTGACATTATGAGTGTCATGGAAATGTTCCATAATGTTCAAGAATTTAAAATTCAAATTTTGAAATTATTGTAATTAAATTTGAATTTATTTGATTAAAATAGCATTTTAAAAGTCTAATTATGAGCAATTAAATAACAACAAGTTGAATTATTGTCAAACAAATTGAGTAATGACTAAGTTTTGAGGCCTAAATGAGTTGGGATAATTAACTTGGACTTAAATATTATTTAAGTATTATTTTGTGATTTTAAAGTGTTACTATCACACATTTCCATAAAACCTGGTTATATTCGATATAAACCGTTAATTATAGCGATTTGGTATTTAACATGAGCATGTTTTATACATATTATAATGCTGCATTTTATTTATGAATGTAATATTTTCAATTTATGAATGTCATATTTTGGTTTATGTAATTTGGAATTATGTAATTTTTCCTTGTATGGCCTTAGTTTTAATCGATATTGCCCGAAATGTAAGGGAATATTGATTTGGTTGTAATTTAATGTGATCTCGAATCACTTTTATTGTATTACTTAATTTTACAAATGTATAATAGGAAATTATTGTAATTTTATTATATATTTTGTAACTAATTGTAAAACCGGAGTTTCCCAATGACGGTGCCATTCGAAAAGGAGTTCCGAGAGAGACGGTGACCTTGGGAGGCGTGCTTATGAAGTTCAAGGGACCAAAGGAGTTGGTTTCCGAACTTGTAATAGATTATATGATTTTCTATTCTAGGACAGGCCATACTAGGAGTTTTATTTTTATGCTTGCATTTTTATTTAATATGTTTGCATGCATTGCCAAATCGCCATAACATGACATGCATATTCATCGAGTATTCGACTGTGTCAATTAAAATTATCGTTAATTCATCGATTTAGTTCACTTAAACGAGATAGATAATAAATTGACAAGACCTCTCATAATAAATAATTGAGATCAAGCCTTACCAAATGTTAGAACCCATGAATCCCAATTTCGCAAGGAAGTAGGCTCGGCTCACCGGGGTGCTAAACTTGTTACGTTGGGTAAGTGGGGTAATAAAAGTTATTATTTCGAAATTTGGATTGAGCTCAAAGGAAGTATTCGCGACCGTAGCCGCATGTGTTCCGGGCTTAAGATAAATATTAAAGTAATATTATCGACCGAGAGTTCTAATGTAGAATCGATTAAAGAGTTAATCCACCGAATTGTGTTAATAAGGGATGAATCGGCTTACCGTGCCCAAGTTGATATGAATTTGGATCTTGGAATCATTTATGATAGTTGGGTAGAGGTCACTATATAAATGCTTAACTTGTTTAAAATGTTTGCAAGTTTAAAACGATAATTGTTAATTATTTCCTTCATCTCCTTTTGTAGTTTCATTTTACCGCAATGGATACATCTCATTCTACCGTACCTATCACCATTGATTCATATCACAAATCATTTGATGAAATTTGCTCTCAAAATAATCTTGATACGACTAGAGAACTTCATTTGGGAATAGGTTCCGACGGGAATCTCAACTTTGTTACCTCCACCAAACCCCCTTTGCCAAAACTTTTGGTGAAAGAGTCTTGGGAAGACAATCTCACCAAAAAGATGAAATCCTTGTATTTGGAAGCAAGGAGAGATCAAGAGGCAAGTGGGAGTGTTAGCAAGAAAAGTCTTGCACCTAAGATGAAATGGTTCAAAAATGAGAGGAAGAAAGGTAAAAAGTTTAAGAGAAACGGAAGAGGTAGTAAGACTACCAAATGTCCGCAATTCAATGATGAATGCAATTATTGTCATGGCATGGGCCATTGGATGAGGAATTGTCCCATCTACTTGGAGCATATTAGAGATGGACTAGTGATTCCACTCGGTAATACTCTCTCCGAAATTTTTTTTATTGATATAAATTATACCTCCACCTCAACATGGGTATTCGATACCGGTTGTGGTTCTCACCTTTGTAATTATTTACAGGGGCTAAGAAACGTAGAGAAGCTAGGCAAGGGTGATGTGGATCTACGACTTGGAAATGGAGCTAGGGTAGCCGTCACTTCTAAGGGGACCTACGTACTTGTTTTAGCTAGTGGTTTTGAATTGTAGTTGAATAATTGTTATTTTGTACCTTCTTTGTCTAAAAACATAATATCCGTAGCCATGTTAGACATAGAAGGTTTTACTTTTGCAATCAAAAACAATTGTTGTATGATTTCAAAGAATGACTTGGTCTTAGGCCAAGGTAATTCTATTAATGGTATTTATGTTCTTGAGACATCTAATTCAACAAGAGATATCTATAACATTCAATCAAAAAGACTCAAGTCAAGTGATCCAAATGAGTCATACATTTGGCATTGTCGATTAGGTCACATAAATGAGAATCGCATCAAAAGACTAGTATCGACTAGTATAATTAAACCGTTTAATTTTCAATCTTTTGGTATATGTGAATCTTGTCTCATAGGGAAAATGACTCGTAATCCTTTTAGTGGTAAAGGGACACGAGCAAGCGAACTATTGGGCCTTATACATACCGATGTATGTGGACCAATGACTATTTCCGCTAGGGGTAATTATGACTACTTCATTACATTCACAGATGATTTTAGTAGATATGGGTATATTTACTTAATCAAATATAAAAGTTATGCTTTTGAGAAATTCAAGGAATTTCAAAATGAGGTAGAAAACCAATTGAACAAAAAGATCAAAACATTACGATCCGATCGTGGTGGTGAGTATCTTAGTAATGAATTTGATTCACACTTGAAGAATTGTGGCATTGTATCACAACTATCTCCACCTGGAACACCTCAACTTAATGGTGTGGCCGAAAGGAGAAATCGAACCCTACTTGATATGGTTCGATCTATGATGAGTCAAACCGAGTTGCCAGACTCGTTTTGGGGATTTGCAATCCAAACTGCCGTAATATCATTGAATAAAAGCCCGACCAAAGCAACCGAAAAGACTCCATATGAGATGTGGAAAGGGAAAGTCCCAAATTTGTCCTATATGGAAATTTGGGGATGCGATGCTTTTGTTAAGGTAAAGACCGAAAGTAAGCTAGCCCCAAGATCCGAAAAGTGCATTTTCGTAGGTTATCCAAACAACTCTCGTGGTTACTACTTCTACAAACCTCAAGAAAACAAAGTGTTTGTGTCTAGTGAGGCTGTGTTTTTAGAAAGGGAACATATTTCTAAAAGCCAGAGTGGGAGAAAATTTGAACTTAACGAAGTTCAAGAGCCACAAACCGAAGAGGAGACGTTAGAAGATGTTCCTTCATCGTCCAATTCTGTTGTTATACCATCTGTACCTAGGAGGTCTGGAAGGGTTAGTCACCAACCCGATATATACATAGGTGTTATCGAAGAAAATAACAATTTTGACTTGTTACTTTTAGAAAGTGATGAACCCACGACCTACAAAGCTGCAATCTCTAGTCCGGATTCCAATTTATGGCTAGAAGCCATGAAATCCGAAATGAATTCTATGTATGAAAATCAAGTTTGGGACTTGGTTGATTTGCCTGAAGATGTGAGACCTCTTCAATGCAAATGGATCTTTAAAGTAAAGAATGGCATAGAAGGACATGATGATGTCTACAAGGCAAGGCTAGTTGCAAAAGGTTTTCACTCAAATTCATGGTCTTCACTATGACGAAACTTTTGCTCCTGTAGCCATGCTAAGATCTATTCGGATAATGTTAGCGATTGCCGCATTTCATGACTATGAAATATGGCAAATGGATGTCAAAACCGCCTTCCTAAATGGGTATTTAGAGGAGGAAGTGTATATGATACAACCCGAGGGTTTTGTAGATCCAAAAGATCCTAACAAAGTATGCAAGCTTAAGAGATCCATTTATGGTCTTAAGCAAGCATCGAGAAGTTGGAACCATCGTTTTGATCATGTTATAAAAGAAAATGGTTTCACTCGAAGTGTCGAAGAACCATGTTTATACATGAGATTTAGTGGGAGAAATGTTGTCTTCCTTATATTGTATGTAGATGACATACTTCTCATTGGGAATGATTTTCCAATGCTTACCTCTGTCAAGGGGTGGTTGGGAAATCATTTTCAAATGAAAGATTTAGGAGAAGCACAACGCATATTAGGTATCCGGATCTATAGAGATAGATCCAAGAGGATATTGGCTTTAAGTCAGGAATCTTATATGGATAAGATTCTTCGACGATTCAACATGGACAAATCCAAGAGAGGTCTTGTTCCTATGGGTAGTGGGATCTTTTTGAGCAAGTCTCAATCACCCACCGAACCTGAAGAGGTTGAACGCATGAAATCGATCCCCTATGCTTCTGCCGTAGGATCGATCATGTATGCCATGATATGCACACGTCCTGATGTCTCGTATGCTTTGAGCATGACAAGTAGATATCAAGCCAATCCAGGTGAGAGTCACTGGATAGCCAGTAAAGAATGTCCTTAAGTACTTGAGAAGGACTAAGGATACATTCTTAGTGTTTGGAGGAGAGTCTGAATTATGTGCTAAAGGTTACACTGATTCAAGTTTCCAAACCGATAGGGATGATATGAAATCTCAAGGTGGTTTTATTTATATGATAAATGGAGGTGCGGTTAGCTGGAAGAGCTTCAAAGAGTCAGTTATTGCGGATTCTACAACGGAGGCTGAGTACATTGCAGCATCTGAGGCTGCTAAGGAAGCTGTTTGGATAAGGCAGTTTTTAGAGGGGCTAAGGGTAGTTCCTTATGCCAAAGATCCTATCACGATCTTTTGTGATAACAGTGGGGCGATCTTTCAAGCTAAAGAGCCCAAGTCTAATAATAATTCTAGACATGATGTCACAAAGAGTAGTGGTTGATGAGTGTACTTAGAAAATTTCATGTTATAAGAGATTACATTGAAAGGAAGGAGATTGCGATATGTAAGGTTGGGACAAATGATAACATTTTTGATCCCTTAACCAAGCCCTTATCGCAGGCTAAGCATGACCAACATGTTGTTTCCATGGGTCTTAAACGCATGCCAAATTTGTATTAGATTATGAGATATGAAATAAAAATTGTGTTTTTATTAATCATATATGATAATCACTTTTATCGTTTGAGTTATATTTTTAACTTTTATTATGTAACTTTGTTATATCCAAATGGGTTGTAGAGACAATTGGACCCCATTAAAGTGAACTGGATTAACATTGTATTGACCCATAGTCACTTATATGAAGTAACACCTCGAAGTGACTATAGTGTGGTGCGATTGATGGCAAGTTCAAGTGTCATAGGGTCATAGGGATGACCAATCGATCACATAGGCAGACTGTATGAGACACTCTGTCGGGAAGTGACCGCTTATAGAATTCTGGCAATTCTTGTAGCCTGGTCGTGGCAAGAGCTACTAGTATTCTTTTGAGTCAATTCTTTGACTAAAGACTGTTCACCTAAGGTGGCACAGTTTCAGAGTGACTTTGATTTATGCTCTACGACCTTCGTAACTGGGGTCAAATGGGCATCTTTTGGGTCATGATGAGCTGTGGCTATGCAAAGGGAATAGTGCGATAGGAATTGTCCACCCCTTGTCAGGGTTGTTTTTAAATCTCAAGGCCACTCGAGGAGGAGTAAGCTGAAAATGCGTGGCCACGCTCGGAAGGTATCTATGGTAGATAATTCCGGTCAGACAGTTACTCTCCAGATCGAGGAAACCACTCTTGATATGATCAAATACAAGGACGACCTGCAAGACACCTTGCATTGAGTGGGAGATCTTGTAATAGGACAAGAGAATTGGTGACGCACACTTGTCTCGGACAAGTGGGAGATTGTTGGAGTAAGTGTCCTCAACAAATAGTGCGATCACATAATTAAATCTCAATAATAAGAATACAAAGGGATGATGAATATTATAGTCAACTGGTCAACATAAATCAGTAACGATTGGCTCAATTGAGTTTGACGTTACTGTCGTATGACGGTGGTGATCAGTTGATCCCTTGAGGTCACACCTAAAGGACAATCCCCTAATCATGTACATTAATTAATTGTATAGTGATACAGATTAATTAATCCCTTAAAATGAACCAAGTTCAAATTGTGAGTGAGAAATATATCTTATTGTAATATGATTAAATAAGATTCATTTTAGTAATTTAATTGTTATATTACTAAGAATGCATTATGTTTATGAAACATTTGAGATAAGTTAATTTGGTTAATTATAATTACAAATTGTTGTAGATTATTTTAACCAAATATGAGAGGACCCATTTTATTTACATGTAATTATAAAATGTGACTTAAAATGTTAAGTCTAATTTATTTGTTATGAAATTGCATTTAAATTGGTTAAATGCACATTTATAAGCAAAATTACATGTTATATGTCACATGTCACACTTGTGACAAATGACAAATTGCAAAAATAAAATGGACACCCATATTACATGGGTGAACCGGTTTTGGTAGTGTACCAAGAGGGTGATTATTTTTGTGTATTATTCTAATTGGAAATTAGACATAATCATACCCAAAACTATTACCAACACTCAACCTTTTTACATTGTTAAGAACAATTGGAAGTGACAACACCCCACCCATGTGGGGTGTGTGTGACCGGTTTTCACAAGCCAAAAGATGGCTTGTTTTTCCTCTTATTTATACAATACACTACCTCATATAATTCATTCATGCAAAATCTTTACTTCTCTCTACATTCTCACACTAAAAGAAAGCTTAAGAAGCATCACATTTCTAGTGTTCATTTACTAATAATATTACTAAGTGTAGTAATTAGATTATTAGTTATTTAAGGGATCTACTATTTTATACTAGTGTAGTATTTTAAATAGTGATTAAAGGGGTAGTCTTGGGTGCATCTAATAGGAGTGTTCTAACACTTAGAACTTGGAAGTTCATCCCTAACATTATAAGCTCAAGATCAAAGTAGGAAGGAGTCCTATTTTGTGCCCATATTTGTCATAAGATCAATGTAAGGAAAAGTTCTTCTTATCTTTGTCTTATTTTGTTATGCATGCATAAGATTTATTTAGTTTAAGAGTAAACTAAATGTATAATGATATTAGAAGTGTCTATCTACTCTCCATAATGTATGCTTTCTATGTGGCATGGCTCTTGAAGACCACAATCATTTGTTTTTCAAATATGAGTTCAGTGACAGATGCTGCAAATTGATATGAGACTGGTGCAAGATATAGTTTCCTGATAAGAAAGTGATTCAATGGTAGATCTCATTGTAATACTCCATATGTCTGAGGACTTGGCACTCGGTCGAGTAAAGCTTACTCGACCGAGTGGATAGGTTACTCGGCCGAGTAGATTGTACTCGACCGAGTAAGTTGGTCTGTCGTTTGAAAAGTATTCTGTTCTTAGTGTACTCCGCCGAGTATGGCAAGCACTCGACCGAGTACATTAGGTGCTCGATCAAGTACACTGGTTTGAGGATATTTCGCGGATGGTTTGATTAAGGGTTTTAATAAGATATTAAATTAGAAATTACAGTTTTACGTTTCATAATCCAAAACTCTATTCTCTCAAAACTCTCTCAATCCTCTCAAGAGCAACCTTAATCATTCAGTGTTGAATTATATCTCATTGCCATGTGGATTTCGTTGATAAGTATTCTTATTATATGATTTCATCTAGATAATTGTAACCCTAATTGATTCGGGGGAAAAGGGGAATATGATTAGTATTAATTGTATGATTATTGTATGATTATTGTATGATTATTGTATGATTAGGAGGGGACTTTGTAGAAGAAGAATTATGATCCTTGCTTGTCTTTGTGTAGAATTTGTCAATAAGGTAGGGTTTCCCTACTCATTACTGTTTATGCTAATTGATGTGTTAAGATTTGTTGATTATGATTATTTGATTGATTGATGATGATGATAGAGTTCGGGATTGGAGTTTGGTTTGTTACTATGGTTACTATGGTTACTATGTTGGTGACTTCGTCGAGAGACGGTTTCACACCCCGAGTTCGCCTCTCGTAGTTATTCCGCTACGAGGGGGATGTGCACATAAATGTTCCGGGTTTGTCTCGTTGCGATGAGATGGAAGTTCGACGCCTATGGCTGCGGTACAGGGTCAATTGGTGGTTTTTGTAGAGCAGGGATGGTAACATGATTCTACTGAGGTGCCCGCTGCGGTGGCCCTCCGGTTTCTCTCTCTCTTTTGCTTGTCTTGTACATTGGTAGGTATATTCTCACTACAAAAGAAAGTTCGGTTTGCGACGGACTATTCCGTCGCCAGATATGGAATTTCCGCCGCTAAAGACACATTTGCGACGGATTTGCGACGTAATAATCCGTCGCAAGTAATTTGCGACGGGATATCCGTCGCTAACGCTAATAGCGACGGATTACAGGTGGCAGCCAAGTCAAACATTTAGTCAACATTTGCGACGGAATTTCCGTCGCAAAACTTGACTGATTGTTTGACTTGGCTGCCACCTGTACAGCCAAGTCAAAGATTTAGTCAACTTTTGCGACGGAATTTCCGTCGCAAAACTTGACTGATTGTTTGACTTGGCTGTAAGTCAGTCAATGTTTGCGACGGAAATTCCGTCGCAATAAGCCCTGTATTTTCAAGGAAATGGTTGTTTCCTACATCTCCTCTATACGCGTTAAAACGGCAAATAACCTGCAAATTACATAAGTTTTCCAGCAGTTACGCGTCCAACAAAGTTACTAATGTAAAACAAAACCATGCATGAACAAAGTTTTGATTTTATATCATAAAAGTAATTAAAGTCTTACAAATAAAAAGTTCTAAGTACCAAATAGTTAACTAATCACTCAAGTCAGTGGAGTGATTGGAGGGAAAGGAGGTAAAGGGGTGAATGGGTTGGACCTAGCATTATCGCCGCCATCATCATCAAAGTCGTCTCGACCCTGGTTAGGACCTCCAGTTCTGCAGTTTTGAGTAGAATTTCTTGCAACCTGACTCAAGTACTCTTCTATAGCTGCAATCCTTCGAGCCTGCTCGTCGCGCTCTTGTCTAAGTGCATCATTCTCCTTTGACAGCTTAGTAGCCAAACTTGGGTTGCCCTGAGTCGGGTTTGAGGTAGCAACAGAGTGCCTATGATGGTCAAACAAATAATTTGCCGCTGGTCCCAATCCGTAGCATCTTCCTTTCTCGTCAAATCCAGTCTCGTCATAATAGATCTCATTATCGTCGATGTTTTCGACTCCTTGACTTTGAAGCTGAGACTTCTTTGACATGATCTTATTCTGCATCACAAACAAGTTCAGAATTAGTAATTGTCATTTAAATTAAGTAGTTAATGTAATTAAATATATAAATGACAAATTAAACATAAATCACTTAACAAAAAAATGCATAACTTACATAGAGTTCAGCTGGTTTTTTTGATAACCATCCACGGAACTTGTGCTTCTTTGTCTTCTCTAAGACTTGCACGCCATTTGGGATACCAGATGAAGATTTATCGACCTACAATTTAAATACTTGTTAGTATAACATATATATATATATATATATATATATATATATATATATATATATATATATAGGTCAGGATCCGGTGAGAACCACTAACATAATGAGAACCGTGAGAACCCTCACTAAATCTCCACCAAATCTTGTTTCGAAAGTTTTGTTGGATCATTTACCATTAGTTTAGTTTATTCAAGCAAAATACTTGCAGTAACTAAACAAAATTTATTGATTATATTAAAAATTATGTACTTAGTGTACATAAATTCAATTTGTACACTAAAATTATTCTAAATGCGTGAAAACGAGCACTAGGTGCACGAAAATTGCTACATGCATGAAAACAGTTACTAGGTGCATGAAAATAACGGGCTCTAGATGCATTAAAATGAGCACTAGGTGCATGAAAATTGTTAGATACATGAAACTGACTACTAGGTGCATGAAAATTAATAAATTGTATTTCGCCTCAATTTCCGTCAGTAGCGTATAATTTTTCGACCAAGAAATATGTTATCTAGCCATAACATTCTACGCCGAACCCAAATATGTTGTTATTTTTAAAAGATAAATTTGGTAAGGCGCAGTTCTCACGGTTCTCATTATCTTAGTGGTTCTCACTGGATCCCAATTCTATATATATATATATATATATATAGAATTGGGATCCGATATATATATATATATATATATATATATAGAATTGGGATCCGGTGAGAACCACTAAGATAATGAGAACCGTGAGAACTCCGCCTTACAAAATTTATTCTTTAAAAGTAACAAAATATTTGGATTCGGCGTTGAATATTATGGCTAGATAACATATTTCTTGGCCGAAAATTTATAAGTTACTGACGGAAATCGAGTCGAAATAGATTTTACTCTTTTTAATGCACCTAGTAGTCAGTTTCATGTATCTAACAGATTTAATGCACCTACTACTCATTTTCATGCATATAGAGCTAGTTATTTTCATGCACCTATTAATTGTTTTCATGCACTACTACAAAAATCATCATAGACATCAGACATTTTCATCAATAGGCATCAGATATGCAACTGATGCACAGTTGACACATGTATATTCTTTATGCTTATACATCAGTCTTAAGTCTGATGTCCATTCGAAAAATAGACATCTGTTGTATTTTATCTGATGTCTATTCAATATATGCGCATCAGAGTTTTACTAAAAACCGATGTATATTATCGCATTTAGACATCGACTTTTTGCAAAATCTGATGCATGTTTTTTTTCTTTTTGTTAAAAAAAAAAATAGATTTAGCAACCAATAACACGCCTTTCATCAATGAAACCATGAATCAATGAATCCGTACATTACGCAAAAACCACTACTATCCAAAATAAATAGCCACCAAATACATCAAAAATTTTGACTAGTGAGCAAAATAGG
>JAIUZE010047243.1:0-13343 GCA_022085475.1 Heliosperma pusillum | reverse complement strand
TAATCGTTATTACCCGTAATGTAAGGGAATAACGGTTTGTTTGTAATTTTATTGCGATCTCGTATCGCCGGTTTGTATAATTTAATAATTTTATTTTATAGAATAAATGTATAATAGGAATTTGTATATTTGTATATTTGTAATTATTTTTATGAAGAACGGTGACTCCCTCAAGACGATACCATTTTGGAAGGTGTTCCAAGTGAAGAGGCAAGGGCCAAGGAGTTGGTTTTCGAATTTGTAATTTTCTAGTTAATTTGATTAGCTAGGTGGCCATACTAGGATTTTATCGTGGTGGTTTGCTTGTTATTACGCTCATGCCAAAATCGTCAACACAGCCATTTTATTTACCGTTATTGTCAATTCAACGTTTATTCACCAACACCGACTTATTTTCATTATAGGGAATTAATAACTAAATTGACAAGATCTCTCACATATTTAAAAAATTGAGATTAGCCTTACTAATTAATAACACCTATGAATCCCGTGTTCAATAGGGCTACCACGCTCGTGGGTCCCTTTTTACCTCGGGTAAGTAGGGTGATACGATCACAAGCTAAAATTGGATTGGACTCAACGAGATAAGCGTTATCTTGGGAATAGGAGATGGATTTATTTGAAATCCGTCAACCAAGAGTTCTAAAGGGTAGAATTAGTCAAGTAATGACTTACCATTTCTAGATAAAGGTAGCATGAGATGACTATTTTTATTTAAAGATGGGTCTTGGAATCATTTATATAATTTAGTGAGAGGTCATTATATAAATGCTAAACTTGTTAAAATGTTTTTCAAGTAAATTAACAATGAATGTTTATATATTTCTTTTTGTTGTAGTAACCATATTCGCACAATGTCAACTTCATCCAACAACGCAACCTTGGGTAAGGACTCATGGTTGAGATCCGTCATGGACATGTGTGTCCTAAAAGATGACGGAAGTAACTTCGTTGAATGGGAGTCAACGATCAAGAGTGCCGCGTTATCGGATAACGTGCTTCGCTACTTGGTCGAAGAGCCCTCCACCGAACCCGCGCCTAGATCGTCCGCGGTAGTTGGGGCCGAATATGACCTTTATTTGAAGGTTGCTAATGACGTCAAGAATGTCTTGATTTGGTCAATCTCACCTAAACTCAAACTCCAATTGATATCTCTCAATACATATGCGATATTCACGAGGATTACGTCGATGTTTTCGCAAGCCCCTTAAATTCTCCAATATGAGGCGGCTACGAAATTCTGACACTAAGCTTCAAAGGGGCCAAAAAGTTGGCTCACACGTGCTCAAAATGGTTGAGCAGGGAGACACCTTAGAGCGTCTAGGGTGCAAAATTCCGAAGCAATTGGTGGTGGGTAAAATCCTTCATTCACTCACACCTAAGTTCACCTAATTTAGGGTGAACTATAACATGAATGGCATGGATAAGAGTTTCCATGAACTCCATGCACTCCTCACCCAAGCGGAGAGGGACATGGAGGCTAGTGGGAGTGAACCCAAGGACGTTCTTTCCATGAAAATGAAGAACATGAACCTTGGGGTGAGAAAGGACAAGGGAAAGAGTAAGACACTTTTCAAGAAAGTCGGCCATGGAAAGGGCAATGTCTTTTATAAATCCAAGCCCAAAGTCAACAAACACACGGAGGCGGATTGCTATTATTGTAATGGCAAAGGGCATTGGAAACGCAATTGCCCCAAGTACTTGAAAGACAAGAAGGACGGTTGTGTGACGACGTCAGGTAAAATTCTTTCATCACTCTATATGATAGATATTAACTTTGCTAGTACATCTTCTTGGGTATTTGATACCGGTTGTGGTTCTCACCTTTGTAATCATGTACAGGGGCTGAAGGACGCGCAAGCACTAGCCAAGGGGACGTGGACCTGCGCATGGGAAATGGAGCTAAGGTAGCCGCATTTTCAGTGGGCATCTACGTTCTTCTTTTGTCGAATGGTTTAGAGTTGTATTTAAATAATTGCTATTATGTACCAACTCTTACCAAGAATATTATCTCCATTTCCGTGTTAGACATGGAAGGATTTTCATTTTGTATTAAGAACAATTGTTGTACTTTTTCATTTAATGAAATGGCTTATGGCGAGGCCATTTCTATTGGAGGTATTTATGTCCTAGATATTGCAAAAGAGGTCTATCATTTAGAAAGCAAGAAGCTCAAAACAGGTGAACCTAATCAATCATACCTTTGGCATTGTCGTTTAGGGCACATAAACGAACGACGCATAAAGAGACTTGTTTCATCTAAAGTACTCAAACCATTCGATTACGAATATTATGGCGTATGCGAATTTGTCTTCTAGGAAGATGCACTCGTGCTCCTTTACGGGAAAAGGGACACGAGCAAGTGAATTATTAGGACTTATACATACGGTTGTATGCGGTCCAATGACTATCCAAGCTAGAGGTGGTTATCACTACTTCATTACTTTTACTGACGACTTGAGTAGATATGAATATGTCTACTTGATGAGGCATAAAAGTGATGCTTTTGAAAAATTCAAAGAATTTCAAAATGAAGTAGAAAACCAATTGAATAAAAAGATTAAAGCCCTACGATCCGATCGTGGTGGTGAATACTTGAACAATGAACTTGATTCACACCTAAAAGATTGTGGTATAGTATCACAATGGACTCCTCCTGGGACACCTCAATTAAATGGTGTGTCCGAAAGGAGAAATCGAACTTTATTAGATATGGTTCGATCTATTATGAGTCTAACAGAGCTTCCTGATTATTTTTGGGGTTTTGCTATCTTATCTGCAATATTTTCACTAAATCGAAGCCCGACTAAAGCGGCAAAAAAGACTCCATATGAGATATGGACAGGGAAAGTCCCTTATTTGTCGTTTATGAGAATTTGGGGATGCGAGACTTTTGTTAAGAATAAGTCTGACGATAAACTCGCACCCAAATCTGACAAATGTCTTTTCGTAGGATATCCAAAGGAATCACGTGCTTATTACTTCTACAATAAACACGAGGACAAAGTGTTTCTGTCTCGTGATGCAGTCTTTTTAGAAAATGATTTTATTTCTAAAAGACAGAGTGGGAGAAATTTTGAACTTGATGAAGTCCAAGAGCCACAAACCGAAAAGGACGACGAGGAAAACATTCCCTCTTCGTCTGGCACGGTCATTATTCCTTCGGAACCTAGGAGGTCATGCAGAATTAGTCATCAACCTGATAGATACCTTGGTATTATAGAGGAAGGTGAGGACTATAATGTGTTACTTTTTGAAAGTAACGAACCTACTACCTACAAAGCAGCCATTTCTAGTCCCGACTCAAGCTATGGCTAGGAGCCATGCAATCCGAAATGGATTCTATGTACGACAATCAAGTATGGGACTTGGTTGATTTACCTAAGGAGGTAAGACCTCTTCAGTGTAAGTGGATCTATAAGATCAAAAGTGGCATAGATAAACATAGTGATGTTTACAAAGCTATATTGGTGGCAAAAGGTTTCACCCAAGTTCATGGTCTTCACTATGACGAAACCTTTGCCCCAATCGCCATGCTTCGATCCATAAGGATTATCTTAGCGGTTGCCGCATTTCATAATTATGAGATTTGGCAAATGGATGTCAAAACCTCCTTCTTGAATGGGATTCTAGAAGAGGAAGTGTACATGATACAACCTGAAGGTTTTGAGGATCCATCAAACCCTAAGAAGGTATGCAAACTTAAGAGATCCATCTATGGTCTTAAACAAGCATCCAGGAGTTGGAATCATCGTTTCGATCATGTAATTAAACAAAATGGTTTCACTCGAAGCGTCGAGGAACCATGTTTATACACGAAGTTTAGTGGGAGCAAAGTAACTTTTCTAGTCTTGTATGTAGATGACATACTACTCATTGCGAATGCTATTCCAATGCTCACTTCTGTGAAGGAGTGGCTAGGGATACATTCCCAAATGAAAGACTTAGGAGAGGCCCAGCGCATCTTGGGTATCCGGATCTATAGGAATAGATCTATAAGGATACTAGCATTAAGTCAAGAAACTTATATTGATAAGATTCTTGATCGGTTCAACATGAAAGACTCTAAGAGAGGCTTTCTTCCTATGGGAAGTGGGATCACTTTGAGCAAGTCAGAGTGCCCTACGAAACCGCATGAAATTGATCCCTTACGCATCTGATGTTGGATCAATCATGTATGTTATGATGTACACTCGTCCCGATGTTGCATATGCTTTGACCATGACAAGTCGTTACCAATCAAATCTAGGTGAGAGTCACTGGATAGCCGTAAAGAACATCCTTAAGTACTTAAGAAGGACCAAGGATTCGTTCTTAGTGTTTGGAGGCGAGACTGAATTACGTGTAAAAGGTTACACAGATGCCAGTTTCCAAACAGATAGGGATGATATGAAATCCCAATCCGGCTACGTTTATATGATGAATGGAGGAGCTGTTTGCTGGATGAGTTTCAAGCAAAGCGTTACAGCGCATTCTACAACAGAAGTACAGTACCTTGCAGCGTCTAAAGCTGCAAAGGAAGTTGTATGGATTCGGCAATTTTTGGAAGGACTAACAGTAGTCCCTACTGCCAAAGACCCTATCACGAATAACAGTGGGGCTATTTTTCAAGCAAAAGAGCCCAAGTCTAGTAACAAGTCTAGACATGTACTTAGGAAATATCATGTAATTAGAGATTACGTGGACAGAAAGGAAATTGACATTTGTAAGGTTGGGACAAATGACAACATTGCTGATCCTTTAACCAAGCCTTTATCAAAGGCTAAGCATGATGGTCATGTTGTCACAATGGGATTGAGACGTGTACCAGAATTCCTTTAGATTATGTAATATGTAATAATTGAATGTTGTATTAATTATTTCATATATGATAATTGCATTAATTGTTCGAGTTTTATTATAAACACTTTTATTTAGTTCGACTAAATTTAATACTTTGTTTATCCGAATATATTGTATGACAATGTGGGACCCTATTCAAGAGAATAGGACGAACATAGTATTTTGTCCCTAGTCACTCAATGAGGTGACATCTCGAAGTGACTAGATTGTAAGTCGATCGATGGTTGGTTCAGCACCATGGGGTCATGGACATGACTGGTCGTTTACATAGACACACTGTATGACACTCTGTTGGACAGTGACATTTGTAGAGACCCTTAAATCAATTATTTGATGCCTGGTCGTGGCAGGGTCTTCTATCTTATTCCTATGAGTCGATTCTTTTGACTGGCGACCGTCTATCTGAGTCGGTGCAGTTTCCGATTGGTTTTGGTTGATGTTCTAGGTCGTGCCGTAAAAGGAGGCCGATGGACATCTTCTGGATCATGGTGATCTGCATCATACAGAGTAGATGAATCAACAGGAATTGTCCACCCACGTTGGGTACAAACATCTTTAGGCCACTCGAGGAGAAGTTACTGTAAATGCGTGGCCACGCTCGGAAAGAGATCTATGGTAGATTTTCCGGTCAGACAGTTACTCTCCCTATCGAGAAAACCACTCTAGATATAATCAATCGCAAGTGCGACCTGAAAGACACCTTGCGTTGAGTGGGAGATGTGATAAAGAGACAAGAGAATTGGTGACGCACACTTGTGTCAGACAAGTGGGAGATTGTTGGAGTAGGTCTCCTCCACAATAGTGCGCCACTTAATAAATCTCATTAAGGAATATAATTGGGATATTTATTGACTATATATATAATTAGTCAGTTGATTAACGTAAATCAATAACGGTTGGCTGACTAGAGTTTGACGTTATTGTCGTATGACGGCGGTGATCAACTGATCCCTTTCAGTCACACCTAAAGGATGAAATCCAAATAGTAACTAATTATTTGTATACGATACAGTTAATTAGTACATTACATATATTCGATATGTACGAGAGTTAATTGTTAGAAATTGAGTTAAGAACTCAAATTCGATTAAACTTATTTTTCAATTATGCGATAATTGACTAATAAATTTATATCTTATTTTAATACGATTAAATAAGATTTAACTTAGTAATTAATCGTTAAATTACTAAATTAGTTGAGGTTTTGAGATAGAGGTAATTAGTTAATTATATTTACAAGGAGTTGTAAAATAAATTAACTAAGCATTGTGGGACCCATTATATATTGATATAATGGTAAAATATTACTTAAAATGTTAAGTACATATTATTTATTTAATTGTGTCATATAATTGTTATATGATCAAATTAACACTTAATTATACAAGATAATTAAGCATATGATTAATAAGTATTTGTGGGACAAATATCAAAAATCAAAATGGACCATAATAAGGCTCATATGGCCGGTTATGGCACATGTAGGAAGAAATGATTTTGTTCTTTTCTTCTTACACAATTCTCCTTTTGATTGTGACATTACCTACATACTTTATTCATACTAAATTTCAGACACTCCACCTTATTGCATGTGAATAAATTAAACAAAATAAGAGGCCATTTTTGCATGTAATGGTCCGGCCATAGTGGCCTTATAATGAACAATAGTTGTTCATTTTTCACTACTTCATTTTGTGCTTGATTCACACTTCTCTTTAAAACTCTTCCTCTCACTAAAACTGTCATAATAATAATATTTCCTAAGTATTACTAGTGTAGTAATATAGTCTAATATTGGTAGTATTTCATCTATCTTATTATCTAGTTAATAATAAGGGTAGATTATTTGGTGTCATCTTGGTGCAACTTGAAGGAGGTCTTCTAATTTGGACCTTATTCTTGTTCATCCATATTAATAGCTCAAGAACAACAAGAAGGAGTTCTTGTTGTGCCCATTTAATTTCCATATCAATGTGAGGAAATTTCTTCTTTTATATAAATGTCTTTATATATGCATGCATGTTACATAGATCATTAAATACTAAATTAACATGTAATTTAGTAACTAATTAGAGGAGTCTAATTAAGGTCTATGGACTTTCAAGCATGTGAATTAAACTATGTCAGTTGAACATGTAGTTTAACATGCAATTGAGTCGAAATAGGAATTAGATTGAACGCATGTGAGAAGACAATTAAATCATACAATTTACAATCATTGAATAAATACAATAAATTACAAAAGATAGGATTAAACACCCTCAGACTTACATGTTGACGAAACGAGATTAACTAAGTTGCGTTTTAGTGATAGCTCGACTCAATTGTAAAGAAAGTGCCCTCGTAAGAGGGTTAAAAAGACCGATTAAAAGATTGATTAAGTGTAGTGGTCAAATTGATAAGTCAATGCAAAACCTGGCGGGAACCTAGAAGGATCTGAGCTTACGTAGTCGACTGATCAAGCACGTAGATGTCAAAAAGCTAAAAGCAAGGTCTAGAATGCAAAGAGAGAGAAGAGAAGGGGCGGACCACTCGCGTGCCTTAAAAGTGAGCACGAATCTCTCCTTTTATAGGGAAAAATCCGAACAGTTTTGGAATAACTCGAACACGGAAAGAAATCTAGATATTATTCCGGAAACATGCAAAACGAACTAAGGAAGAGGCGCAACAGGAACTGTGACTCTTGGAAGAGGGGCATTACCTGCTGCGTCATTTCTTAAGCAGTTTCCTACTTTGAAAGAAAGATTTCCGCGTTTCTTTATTGGAAAGATAAGTTTTAAAATATTAAAATATCCAGAATATTCTCGAGCGTTCAGACTCGGTTTTAAAAGACCGTTTATAGAAAATGAAGCGGTTTTTGACCTGGACTCCAAATAAACTCTAATGACAGTCAAAACGACCGTATCAGCACGTAGATGATGACCAAGGGGTAGACACAAGTATTTGAGCTATCACTTGACGATAAACTTATGTACTGTCATAAATCGTTTTGCATACCAAACATGCGGCCCAATCATCACTGTGTGGTTGGCGGAAGGTGTAGAACTGAGGTATCTACACACACTCGGCCGAGTGCCGAAGAATAGAATATTGTTCAACTGACTGTGGTACACGGGGGGACCACAGAGGAGCGCTTGAGAAGACAAACGTAAAAATACGCATTTGTGGAGTCGCCACTAGTTTTTATGGGAAATTGGAACCGTTAGAATACTTTATGCCATGTCATGACACAAAGTAATGACATGGATACTAAGCACTCGTTACCCTTACCATTCTATGTCTAGAATGACTCTCGTGGATGCCAATGAACACGGATGTTCACAGAGATCTGGAGTAAGGAGTGAGGGTACGTATTAGGAAGCTCTTTAATCGAACACCTAATCCCGCCGGCCTTGATAGCGGCCTCTGCCAATGATTAGGGAATTCTTTCGTATTTGATATGTTATCGATTATATACATGCAATGCAACATCCAACGTTTTAATCCTAACATGTGAATTAGACTATGTCGCTGTACATGTAATTAGCACTCAATTATGTCGACATTGAGTATTTAGAATTAATTATACACGAGAGATAAGCAAAAATCATACAATTACAATGACTAAATAAGATTACCACGGATTACGGGTTCTACGTCAGAAATATATTCAAAACGGAGATTTGAAGAAAAGAAAAAGAAAAGATTTGAAAACTAAAAAAGACAGATTAGGATTGATATTACGGCTAATATTTAATTAATTACGTAATTAAAGCTACGACAAAGCGAGAACGGAAGTTCATGGACAGAAGTCAACCTAAAATATGCGCAGCAACAGCTGTGTCCTCTGGAAGAGGCGCAAGGCTCATTGCGTCCTATTCTTGAGCTAAATTCTGACTGTTATATTTAGGATTAATTATTGACCTACAACTCGAGTACAAGTGGTTTAACTATTATTTACTATAATTTGTATCAATAACGAATTCCAGAGACATATTATGAACACATCGAATCTCCAAGACCCAATTTTCACTTAAAGACGAAACGTTTTATATGAAAGACTATAAAAAGAAAAGGAATAAAATAACAAAATCGCAGGAACTAGAGGAAGAAGAAGAAAAGCAGGAGTATGGCAGCCTCAGGAAGAGGCGCAGCAGGCGATGCGATCCTTCCAGGAGGCGCAACTGCTATTGCGTTTCTCCTCGACATCTGACGTCTACTAAAAAGGTTTTGTAAAAAAGGTTTTGTTTTGAAAATCGATTTTGAACTTACCTCTGACGTGAATCTTACATTAATTGAACGTAAAAAAATAATACAAATAAAAAACGTGATTTACATCCTCAAACTTACATGCTTGACGAAACGAGATTAATTAAGTTAACGTTTAGTGATTGCTCGACTCGAATGTATGTAGAAAGTGCCCTCGTTAGAGGATCTAAATTAAATGAATTGATCGATTGATTGTGTAGTGGTCAAATTTGGACGGTCATGCAACGTGACAGGTACTCAGAAGGATCTGAGCTTACGTGGTCGATTGATCAAGCATGTAGATGCCGAAAGCTTAGAGCAAATTCTAGAATGTAAAGAGAGAAGAAAAGGGCGGAATACTCGCGCGCCTAAACAGTGAGATCGAAGCTCTCCTTTTATAGTAGAAAGTGTGAAGAACTTTGGAATAACCCAAACTTATCACGAAAATATTCTGAAAACGGAGAAAACAGGAGTGAGAAGGGGCGCGGCAGGAGCTGCGATCCTCTAAAAGGACGCATCACCTACTGCGTTTTTTCCCCAGAGGTTTCCTTCTGCGGAAGAAAGATTTCCACGTTTCTATTACGGAATTGCGATAAATCTATACTTCCTTTTTAAAAGATACGAGATATATTTTATCAAAAAGATAGAATTTTAAGGTTTAATAAAATATCCAGAATATTCTAGAGCGTTCCGATTCGGCATTTTAAAACGGTTTCTAAAAAATGAAGCGGTTTCTATCCGGACTCCAAATGAACTCTAATGACTGTCAAAACAAATGTATCAGCGTGTAGATGACAACCAAGGGGTAGACACAAGTGTTTGACGTATTACTTGACGATAAACTTACGAATTGTCATAAATTGTTTCGCGTACCAAACATGCTGCCCAATCATCACTGGGTGGTTGGCGGAAGGTGTAGAACTGAGGTAGCTACACTGACACACCAACTCTACTCGGCCGAATACCGTCTACACGGGGGAGTACACAATCCACTCGGTCGTGTACCTATTACTCATAATTAGGGAGTATTACAGTCTTCCGTCCTTAAGAACGGACTTCGTCCTCGAAGTTCACAACTATTACTCCTACCAACAAACAACTCCTACCAACCAATATCATAAGACACAACAACAAGACATAACATTTAACGCATACTAACAATGAAACTAATAACAACATAACATCCCACCACATATATTACCACTACGTACCAAAAGACACAAAAGAAACTAACTATTAACATTAACGTAATGCAATTATCTCCTTCCCCCCTTAAAGAATAAGGTTACGTCCCTGTAACCAAAAAACCTCCTAAAAAAGACGCGGGTATCTCTCTCTCATAGCAGCTTCAGGCTTACAAGTTGCTTCCTCCACGTTATGGTTAGACCACAACACCTTCAGCAAGATTGACTCCCCATTTCTGGTCTTGTGCACCTTCTGCTCAAAGATTTCCTTTGGCACCTCAACATAAGTGAGTGGCTCATCAAGCTCAATAGTCTCAACCTCTAGAACATGAGATGAATCACTAACATACTTCCGAAGCCGAGACACATAAAACACATTATAGACCCGTTCAAGACAAGAGGTAAGGCTAAACGGTAAGCCACATCTCCAATCCGATCCAAAATCTCATAAGGGTCTATAAACTTCAGACTCAGCTTGCCCCTCTTACAAAATATCATCAACCCACGCATAGGTGACACCTTCAAGGGGACCTTGTCACCCACCCGGAACTCAATATCCCTACGATGTAGATATGCATAGCTCTTCAAACGATCATGCGACGCTTTCATCTTTTGACGAATCAACTTCAGTTGTCAATCATGTCCCAAATCATCGGAGGTCCAAAAGTCACTGCCTCAAAACTATCATCCCAACACAATGGACCCCTGCATCTTCTCCCATACAAAGCCTCAAATGGTAGCACACAAGCCCTCAACATATCCTCCAAGGTCTGGACTGTCCTCCCCGTCTGGCCATCCGTCGCAGGATGAAAGGTTGTAATCATCTTCAATGTCGTTCCCTTAAGCTCTTGCAATTCCTTCCAGAATCGAGAAATGAACCATAAATCACGATCAGAAACTATGTCACTAGGCACGCAATGCAGCTTTACCACAGGATTCCTCTATGCCAAAGCTAGCTCGATCTTACTTCAAGTATCCTTCATAGGAATGAAATGAGTTGACTTGGTCAATCAATCCACAATCACCCAAATTATGTTGCTCCCTTTCTGCGATCTCGGAAGTCCCACCACAAAGTCCATGGATATAGACTCCCATATCCATACCGGAACCTCTAAAGATTGAATCTTACCCTGCGGTCTTCTCTGATCCCCTTTGACTCGCTGACAGGTCAAACATCTTACTACAAAATCAGCAACCTCCTTCCTCATCCCCGGCCACCACAAAGTCTTCTTCAAATCCTTGTATAACTTATCCCTACCCGGATGAATCGAATAAGGAGTATAGTGAGCCTCACTCAAAATTATCTTTTTCAACTCCGGATCATTCGGCACACACTATCAGCCCTCAAATCTGACACTCCCATAAGCATGAATCGAAAACCTAGGTGTAGTACCCTCTTCTAACCCTTTCTTCCATAGCTGAATTTTAGGATCCTCAAAGTGCTTGCTCCTAATATCCTTATATAATCCCAGCTCGATCATCAAGTCATTAATTGCATCCCCCTTTCGAATCACATGGATCCCCATTTTCGCTAATTCATCTCTTAACCATACCAAAGACATCGCAGTGAACAAGGAATGTACAGTCTTCCGCCTTAAGGTATCAGCAACAACGTTAGCCTTCCCCTCATGGTAGATAATCTCCAAATCATAATCACCAATTAGCTAAATCCAACGCCGCTGCCTCATATTTAACTCCTTCTAGGTATAGATGTACTTCAGACTCTTATGGTCTGAAAACATCTTAAAGCTGGCTCTATACAAATAATGTTGCCAAATTTTCAACGCGAACACCACTGCACCCAACTCGAGATCACGAGTCGGGTTTAGCTGCCTTGACGCATAACCAATTACCTTCTCATTCTGCATCAACACACAATCCAAACCACACTTTGATGCATCCGTATACACCTCAACGTTCTCTCTACCTTCATGTAATGCCAAAACATGCGTTTTGGTCAAACACTCCTTTAAGGTTTGAAACGCCCTCTTACAGTTCTCATCCCAGCAAAACTAGTTCTCTTTCCTCATCAAAGTCGTCATAGGTCTAGCTACCCTCGAAAAATCATTCACGAATCTCCTATAGTACCCAGCCAAATCTAAGAAACTTCTCAGGTCTGCCACATTCTTTGGTGCCTCCGAGTTAGACACCTCCTCAATCTTGCTTCAATCTACCATCACTCCTTTTTTTTGAAATCACATGGCCCAAGAATGCCACTGTGACACCCTCAAATTTGCGGAAAGAAATAAAAATAATTTAAATACGTAACGAAGGTGTCATAAATAAAAAGGGTCATTACAAAACGGAAATAATATTATACATAAAAATTATACAAGACGGGAGACATATCTCCCGTATAAATACGGAAATAAAACGAGTGTATAATAATATACAATCTAAGAACCGAATATATGTCCAAGGTAAATACTTCGCTCGCTAGCTCGTCATGTACCCCAAATATGCATGCATCACCACCTGTTCGACCGCATTAAATATAAAAACGGAAGCCACAGTCAGTGGGGAGTAACTCCGAGTTCTCCCAGCCACGAAATGTCGAGTTTAATTAAACATGAATAACATAAAAGCAATGTATAAGGAAAATACAAAACCTTAACATATATGATATGCTTTTCATGTTATGAAACAATTAACTAACATATAACCTATCATATGGAAGCTATCATGTGAATCTGTTAACAACCTATAACACGAGGTAGGGAAGCTGGTATGCTAGCTCAGAGGTTACCCTTAACGTGGGCCAGGATACACCCAAACCCTAATCAACAGGTAATCATGTGAATCAGTTAACAATCGGGAATCCAAACTCTATCAATCTTAGCCGGCTTGCATCTCACCTTCTAAAACTCATAGAATCATACAAACATGAAAGACTTGATACTTCTAGAAACAGGCATAAGTTCTTAGCACGGCCGATAGTCGACTTCTGTAACTCGAGGCTATACAACAAGGTAGGAAAACATCCTAGTCCTAGACTGATCAGACCTAGCGACAACAGCTATTCCATTCCCCGTCTCATGACAAAACAGTACACAAGAATCTCTACTAGGCGACCCCCTAGACAGAGTTGGC